>BJBW01007585.1:25343-32690 GCA_004320125.1 Scolopax mira
ACTACCACTTCACACTGAAGGCTTCCTTGATCTATCTTTTTGTGTCTGTGTCATAGTCTTATCCTGTTTAAAGCATAAAAAATACCGCTTCTGACCATTCTAAAGACTTAAAGAATAAAGTAAAATTGCAACTTTCCTGAATTTTTTGGATCCTTTAAAAGTCAAATCTATTTATTATAGTAGTCCCCTTATTGCTCACTTTTTTATATTATGCATGATTTTCATTTGGATTTCACAGACTCAGATTTTTGATGCAAGGAAGCATTATATTTCCTCTTTATTTTTTTTTTTTTTTTTCAACTACAGTAAGAAGAAAAATCTCCTTATTTGCTAAGGTTACAGTGTTAGTTTAATTTTCATAGGAGCAGTGGAATATTTTGAAGTGAGTAACATTTACCAAGTCATTAGTTTTATGCAAACTAGGAAGGAAGATGAAAGAAAAAAAATTATCAATTATTTATAGATTGTTAAAATGTATCGTCGTGCAGTGCTACTGTATAGAAATGACAATTAGTCAAACTTACCTTCTATAATTAATAATGCATATATTATGCTCTTTGGGCAACTAATCACCAGTTCTACAAATTTGTTTGACACCGTTGATGATACCTAACGCTCGCACGGGTTAAAATAGAAGGGGAACAATGTTCTCCCGTGAGGGAATGGCCAGCTTGAGCAGAATTTCAGCTATACTTAAACTCACGCCGCGCTCCCCGTTGACAAAAAAAATGGTGGACTACCAAGGCGCTTGACAACCTGATTGGCACATGTGAAATTCCAATCGCCAAGGCTCCTCACAGGGGGAAAAAAAAAAAAAGGTCTCCCAAACTGGCGGGGTTGACTGATAACACTCCAAGCAACCCACCCTGTTTATCACCCTCTGCCTCGACTTGGAGCTTTGGGAAGACGGGAACAGCAGTGCTCCTTATGTCCAAGCTAGTGGCCAGGCGGGCGCGGATCAGCAGGCCGCGCTGCGCAACCTGTTTCCCCGGCGGTACAGATTTGGAAACGGCAGATTAGAGCTCGTGAGGGGCAGCCGCTCCGTTCACACCTATCAAAACAACAGGCAGGGCTGCCACGCTTTCAGCTGAGAGGAGCGGGGCGGGCGAGAGGAGGCAGCGCGGCCGCCGGTGGGAAGGAAGCCTGCGCCGCATCCCGGCGGGATGGGAGAAGGTAGGCCAGCGCTGGTGGCCAGGTGACTTCTTCAAGTCTAACCTGGTTTCCTCCTCTGTCTCTTAAGGTTGGGCTCTTAAGGTTTTCCCTTGAAACTGTTTTTTTCCCCTTTGAAAAGCTTTTTTTTTTTTTTCCTTTTTTTTATTTTTCCCTCTTGGAAATGTGATCTCAAGATATAACAATTAGCGTCAGGTCTCTCACTGAAATGTCACGCGTTGCCATCCCCGTTCTGTGGGCTTCTAAGAGCAACCTTGTGGTAATTGTGGTGGGGTTTGGTCACTCAGATGCTGGCAGCTTATCATGTCAGAGAGTTACCCTCTTTTATCCACCTTTCTGCGCCAAAACGTGAGGAACTTCTAGGACACTTTGTGCGGTGTCTCAGGTGCTCTAAGGCATATTAAATGGCACTAGATGCACCATATTTTAGTAAATGTATTTACCCGATAGAGCTGAGAATTTATTTATATATTTAGAGATCATATCCATGGGTGTGCAATCTAGCTCACTAGCTTTTTCTCTCAGAGGTGGGTCATGCTCCATCCCTGAAATTGTCATCCACTGCCAAAAGGTTGGAGAAGGTGCATGAGGGATTTGGATGCACGTAGGGAACGTTGTCTCAGCACATCTTGATGAAAATCTCTCATTATGGAAATAATTTTGATCTATAACTGCAGATCTTTCGATCTATAGGATACAGCTGCTCCCATGGCTGGTGGCTCGTGTTGGATATGAACCAACATCATGCTGAAGATACCAGGTAAATCATCATTTTGTGTTTACTTAGCTTTGTCCCACTGATTTTACTGCATGATTTTCAAGGGAAGATTCCCTTTGCAGAACGAAATGGTTCCTACCTTGTGTTAAGCTCTAGTAAGAACCCGTTAAAAGCTTTGATCACAGGCTACCTGTTAATACACAGAATACTAAAGAGCCCTCCACAATCACAGGGGGCAGAACAGAATTATTATTATTTTTTATTTGTTATAAGCATACTATTTGTAATAATTTATGGACATTCTGGAATTTATAAAGATCAAGACTTTGCCAAATATTTTAACTATCCCTCCATGGCAAATTGTCTTTAAATACTGGCTGTTTTTGCTTTTTAACATTTACTTGTGGACCAGAAACACTTGCAGTCTATTGCCCCTGGCCTTCTGTGAGAATGTTAGTTAGCAATGCTCATAAAAACTCAATTCATCAATGTGAACATAATTTGCTATGAACAGAAAGCTCACAAAAGGGTGAATTTGTCAGATAGACAGGTGGCCTGAGATCTCTCCCTGATACTGAACGATATGAATAATAGATTCTGGTAAATGTATGCCAAGACTTGAGCTGTAAACACAGCTGCCTCCATTCCCTTCCAGAATAACAGCTTCGAGAACGAAAGCACAGGAACCACAGTTCCACCTGAGGACTAAGCCTGTGCACGTTCACACACACACACACACACACACACACACAAACACACACACAGACACACAAATGCAATGTACTTGCTGGCTCACAAAGAAAACAAGCCCCAGAAAAAAGGACACAGCCGTTTCCAGCTTCTTTTGCAGACCCTTGCTCTGAACGGATTTTAACATGTGTGGAGAGCAGAAGGAGAGAATAATAGAAAACATTTAAAATATATTTTAAAATATCTACAGTCACAGAAATAAATCTTTTTGTGATCCAAATGAAAAAAACAACACCACCCAAACCCTCAGCTGGCTCTTGTAGGTAAAGGATCCAGAAGTAAAAGAAAAAAAGTGCCACAATGTCACAGTCGAACATGTATAAAATAAAATTATAGAGCTTTTTTGCTTTGATACTTCTTCCAAAAATTAGCTGATGGTAATGATCCCAACTAGACCTGCACAATTTTTATTTATTTTTTGTTGTTGAGAGCTATTGGTATTTATTTATACTGCATTCAGTTTTAGCTGGGTTTTTAAGGCTTAAATCATTAATTACTGTCCATAGACCAGGGTAGAAAGATATTATATGTGCAAAAATGACCTTTAGGCTTTTCTAATAAACAGCTTTCTGCTGGATGGTTGCCCAACATAACTTTAGAGCAGGCTGAAGTCTGTTCCAGGCAATCCCAACGACCGGCGGTACAAAGGGGTCACTGTAATGTTTGGAGACCAGTGGGAAGGACCTAATCCCAGGTCAGACCTCTCTGGCAGCACCATGTAGGTGGGAGGAAAAGAACCATGGGACAGTGACCAGCAAACAAACCAAACAAGGCTTCAAATGGACTCAGTTGGGGCCAGCCACATTCGTTTTGAGAGATCGTTAACAGCGCGGTACAAATGCTCTGATGCAGTTGACTTTAAAGGGCAGACGTGTAATGTATTGCAGAAGAGAATGCCTGGCTGAAGGGCTCATTTTGGGCTATCAAATGCTTTTATTTCTGCAGTTCTAGCTGAGGACTCTCGGCTCTATTTTTTGCATGGTCAGGATTTAATATATTTTCCCTCTTATAGGTGTAAAACAAAGGACTTTTCCCATACTACCCTGTTTTATTTTGGGGATAAGGCAGGCTCCTTATTTGATCCTCCCCTGGCAGTGATATAGCCCAGGAAATGAACTGGGAATTGTATCATCTGAAGTTCATACATGTTTGTTAATATTTGTTATTTAGGGAGGATGCTTCTCTGTAATGAGTTGGCGAAGGTGAGAGACATGTAGCACTGAATGCAGAACCAACACATCCTAAAGCTCCCCAAATGTGACCGCATATGAGATATTAAAGGCAAAATGGAAGTTCTGAACAAATGAAATCACTGTCAGAATAATAAAAGAGAAATGAGCTATGATCTAATCTGTTTTCTAGCAGTGTCACAGAGGAGCTATAATAAAAGCTATTTGCAAAGTTCAGAATCATTTCCCGTGCAAAGCCATTCACACACTGTACGACTCTGGACAAATGGAGGGGGTCTTGGCTTTGCCAAAAATTTGTATGTGGCTAGTTTACTATTAGTTTTAAGTTTGTGCACCTAAATTTACCAGTTGGCTGCAATTTTAAAGCTCCCTCCCTCTTTGAGATGGCACATGAACTTGTGCACCTGGCTTTCTCCCTCTATTTTCACCCTTTCCCGATTACAACCTGCAAGTGCAAAGGACAAACAGAAAAAGCATAAAGTCACATCGCTGGATGCTCCTCTAACCTGCCTTTGCACTGTGCCTGCTATAAATGAGGGCACAGCAAAAGATGGATTGTGTCCTCATTGGAAATGCTTGTTCTGCCCTTCTCCTTGGAACAATGCATGACGTGCAATCCCAGTTACTACGTGCCTCTGTTTCTGTGGCATCGCCTCTGTAAGCAGTGTGTGAGGAAGAGGCACACAAAAGGGACACCAGGAAGGATGAAGCACATGTAGAAATACGTTTCCTCCTTGACCTTCACAATAAATATATGAGAAGTGATTAAAGAAATGATGGAGGTACACCTGGAGCTATGCCTAGGGGTAGTGAAACAGCTGCAACTTAAAGCTTTCAAAATAGTGATATTTTTTTTTGCACGTTAAAGGGGATATAGGTTGGACAGCTGGAAATATGACTGAACCAAAGAGAAGAGAAGATGGAACACAGCTGAGCTGACCTTGCTCTAGGCTGTGGAAAGAAGTATGCAAAGGTGGAACACATCCTCTGCTGATTCCTGCACAAGTGGAACAACAACAACTGAGCTCTGTCTAGATATTTCTCATTTCAATTCAGTGCCTTTTACTGCATATTTATTAAGGCATGGCAGAGGGAGAAAATACTGTTTCGGCAATATAATATCCACCAGTTTCAAGCTTGTGGATACCTGCAGTGGAGATTTAAGAGCATCATGGACCCTATGAATATCTATAAAGGCTCCCTGTTGGTCAAAGGGACGGGAGACCCAGGGATGTCCCGCTTACCTGGAAAGAAATTAACTAATTAGCATCAATGGAAATGATGACAGTGAGCTGTGTACCTTCCCTGGCTCCCTAGAGCCTGACAGTACAGCTGGGAGGTTTCCCTCCAAATGTTTTGGTGTGTGCTTCTAAGTTACCTCCTGTCCAGAACGGCGTCTATTGGAAATGCAGTTTGAGATGGTCATTCGTTGTGAAGACCTGATGGTAAGCAATAATAAATCACCTCCTGGACTTCATGGGGCTGGGCACTGTTCTCTGTGAGAGGGACTCTTTCTGACCTGCCTGTGTTGCTATAGCAAAGAGACCTGAAAAAATACACCTACAATTCATGTAAGTCTCAAAATGCAAAAGTGGGAGAATCACTTATTTGTGCCCAAATCTCTTGATTGTCTTTGCATACATCTCTCTCTAATCCTCCCAGTTCCCATTACACCCATCTTCCTTGTCTCACTTTCCTTTTTGCTTGCCAGTCTCTCCCTTTCCCTCAAATCTGCTCCAAAGCAAAAAAAAAAAAAAAAAAAAAAAAACCACCAGTAAAAATAATTTAAAAAAAATTCACAGTGGAGCATTTATTCAGTAACAATAAATCTATCTATCATCTGGCATACGGCTAAGGTGAAGAATTTTATTCTTTTTGCATTTTACTGGACATGGGAGTTACTATGCCAAGTGATAAAATAATTCTTCTGCTGCCTGCAGAAGCACCATCATGCAGCCAGCGTAAGTCACAGCAAAACCCAAAGATGTCAAATAATTGCATGATGTGTTGCCTCTACATGGGGAGGCCTTGTGGGTGGAGAAGACAAATATTGAAGTCTCTCTCTGGCGGAAACCAGTATTGCTGTGATCACTGTGTGACTGGTTATGAGGAACCAAAATGCAGGACCCCATCCAGTTGTGCCATTGCATGGTAGACCTCACGGGGTAATTTTGGTAGTTTCTGACATACATACTGAAGATAGAAATTAAATGTTTTGCTTCAAAAAAAAAGGAATCCTAACCCAGCCCCACTAACCACCCTATTATTTGGTGTTATTTTTTTATACATTAAAAAAAAATAAATCACATAATTCCGGTAACTTCCATGCATTCTTTTCAAGTGTTTTATTTTCTACCTGACATGATAAAAACTTAAAATCAGTCTGTTGCAGAAAATATGAGACTATCTATGCACCTAAGCAAGTCTATTCTGAAAAATAAAGTTGATTTTAGTTTTCTTTGATATTATTGAAATCTACCTCTGTCTATACTTCCAGAACTCCAGTCACAAAAGTACTTGAATACAAAATATTACTTGTATTTCTATTGCTAAATTATTCTTCATAACAACATCTAGTCTTTCTGATGCAGCCTCTCATTTCCACCTCCATGCTGCTACATGATTCCCTAATTATACCTAATTATTGCACCACAATCAGCAATAACAAAAAAGGATTAAGTCAGGTAAGCTTGCCATGCCTTTTTGCATGTGATACAGCTAACCCTGCTGTTTCCATCACAAATGCATCACCAGCGTGGAAAATGTATTTACAAAGAAAAAAGAGGTATATAAAGAACAGCATTTTATAAGCAAGTAAATCCACCGTTATTTATGAAAAGGAAGATGCTACATAGCTCACAGTGCACAAACTGATCAAGAAATAGGACGCATACATAGATTTTCTGATCTTTGGCCTGTTCCCAGAAGTCACAGGAAAACTACATGGCCCCACAACTAAGAAATGACCTTAAAGCCACAGGAGAATCCCCATGCATAGAGGAGTCCTTTGGTGACTTAGAGCTGCCACACTGATTCTACTAAGTTATGACTTGCAGCCAGCGCAGCTAGACCTCAGCTTTTTGTCCATAAACTCCCAGGACAGACGTGCCACAATATCCAAGGTCTAATTAGGCACAAACATCCAGTAGGGTGTTAATAAAAGCCATAAAAACCACAAGTATGCTGCTTTTTTTTTTTTAATTGGGGATAGGGAATTCCAGGAAATTAAAAATTGCACAGTATGGGTATCTATGGCCAAACAACGTGAAAAAAATACAACGTCTGGTATGGTGAATGAATTAAAAAATAAAAAATATAAAAAATGCCAATATTTCTCCCAAGGATATGTAACCAACCTCCTGGAAACAGACTCTGATGATTACATTTGGAGCAAAGGCAGGCGAGTGTACTGGGGGATTGCAGGGCAGCAGGCTCACCCCAGACACAGTCTCCTAACATAGAATCATTTCTGTTGGAAAAGACCCTTGGGATCATCAAGTCCAACCATCTACCCTACTC
>BJBW01007586.1:1967-26971 GCA_004320125.1 Scolopax mira
TGGATTTTGCTCTATTAAAGTGGGGCTGCAACCAAATCCAAGCCTCCGGATCATTCACAATATTTGTGGGAGTGACTTGTAACAAGGAAGGCATCGGCGATGCGGCGGTGTCGTTTCTCTTTGGTGGGAAGGAACTGGGACAGATGTGCTGGCAGCCACACCACTTGTATTTCTCCCTCTCTGGCATTGTTTCCCCACCATGTGGTCCTGGTTTTGGCATTTCTGAGCACGTTTTTTCACACCATCTGCCTTTCCCAGCCAAAACGTGCAACCTGTTTATCTCCAAGGTGGGATGTTTGACTGCCTTTGGGGTTGCCCAAGGACGCAGGGATCAACCCAGAGATTAACAGCTCCAAAATCACATACAAGTGCCTCAAACCTACACGTCTGCAGCTCTTTTATGGCAGATCCTGGAAACACGCCTCGAAGTACCCCAGAGAAACGTGGCCAGGCACCTGGGCAGCTTTAGCCCATGTCCATGGTTGCGTTGGCAACCCAATGGCTACCACTCACTTGAATCCCAGCCTATATGCCCAAACAGACCAGATGAAGGGACAACCCTCGAGTTACAACTCACATCCCATTTGTAGTAAAGGCAAATTCAGTGTTAAAGGCTCCCTGGTTTCACAAGAATTTCTGTGGGTCCCGGTTAATTGTCTCAAAAGTACTTTGAGATGTGGAGATGAAATGGGCTACAGAAGTACACTGGGTTATTATTATTATTACGGATTTCCATTTGAGTCACCAGGACCTTCCCTGTTGGAGCATAATATATTCCATCAATTATAGGAGAGCAGCACGGAGCTGAACAGGACCCTGATAATGAGGGGCTCTTTCATTTCCCCTGCGCATGCACAGACCAGTTCAGAGGCTGATAAATGAAGGTCTCCCCCCCTCCCCAGATGGCATTTGAGAATTCTTTCAGCAGAATAATTTTATGGTTCTTGACTCAGGAAGTCAGTTTGAACTTTGGTTTTGGAGATAAAAGGACTGACAAAGCATCCCCACAGGATGCCCGGACTCGTTTGCATTCATAAATGTGCAGCCAGCACCACAGCCCTCTTCCGCACGCCAGGAATTACCTTCACTCAAAGGTTTTCCTATATTCACTTATCATCTAATGAGCAGTGTAAGAAACTTCATTTCAAGGAGGAGAGAAGGGGAAGGAGGGTTTTGACTTTTATTTTTTTTTTTAAAAATAATCCTCTCTTGGTGGATGCCTTTAAATGGGATTTGATTTTATGTGGCTTTTTCATATCCTGCCAGCAAGGAAGACAAGAATGAAGAGTTAAAGAGGTGCAGAGATGAAGGCAGCACCAGCCCTTTTAGGTGAAGATGGGCTTGGAGGCACTACAAAGGTGTCAGAGCATTAGAGAGCTCAGACTGGGTAGGACAGGCAGGAGGGACCTGTCCCAGCTGCTGAGCTGGGGAGGAGCAAGAAGGTAGGGGAAGGAAAATGCCACCTGGGTTGGTAATTATCCCCTGGAAAGGTCATCTTGCTGATGAAGCACATTACTGATGGAAAGACGTGTGCTTGGGAGAGCTGGTCCTGTCGCTAACAACGCCTGACAGCTTGTTCTTGTTGTCCCAGGGACATCCCAACCCCAGCCCCAAGGTAGGATACACCAAGGGGAGGAGAAACGAGACACCAGCGAGTCAAAGATCCCCTGTCAGCCGAAGGTTAGCAATGAATTAGTTGATAGAGAAATAAAAGTGCTCATCCCCACCCCGACAGCCGTCGCACCAATTGATGCTGCTCAGCGAGGCCATTACCACGGGCAACGGAGCCATAAAACTGGCATTTTCAGGCTGTGGCAGGATGAAAGTGACACCACTCATCACTTGGGCACGTCAGCTGGGACACTTGGTGAGGGAGAAGCAAGATGCAACAGGCTGGGGAAGGGAGGAATCTCCATCCCCCTGGATCTTGACCCCTGCAATCATCCCTGCAGAGCTGTCCCTGCCACTCCTGAGGGTCTTTTGCAGGACAATTCAGAGAAATAAGGTTTTTCCCAAACAATGTAAGGTCCGGGGGAAATGCCCTGATTGTTTTCATTGGCCATAAGTGGGAAACTATCAAAAAATTAACTTTGATTTGAGTTAGCACAGAGACCTGAACATCACCAAGGAGTTTCCACCCAAGATGGTAACTAATGAAGATCCCTGGCCGTTGGCATCCCGCTACGTAGAACAAATCTGGGCTGACTCCTGGCTTTAGACAATGTCAATTATCAGCCTCCTGTGTTTATAGGGAGGGAAAAAAGAAAAAAAACAAGTGGTGCTTCATAAATCTCCAGATGAGACTTCTCTACAAACCAGCTTTCTAGAACCTTGGACATCCATCAAGTGCCTCCCCAGCACTGGTTGCCATCCAGACTGGATGCAGGCAGAGACTTCCCAAATGGGGCAAGGGGTTTAATACCAATTAACTCTGAAAATCCCTACGCCATGATGGAGGTTTTATCACTTTGTGGTTTTGGTTTTTTTAAAGAAGAAAAGCAAAAATAAGAGCTTAAGCCATGCCCCCATCTCAGGGTCCGTGCTGAGCCCCTAATGGTGCCACCTGAGTGTGTTTTATCACAGGGGGCAAGAGACCCCCTTGGCCAAGTTTTAGGTGGGTGGGATTTGTCCTGCCAAGGGAGCTCGTGTAGGCATTGCTGGTGGCAACCACACATCTTCTAGAGACCACTGTAGAGACCTTTGCCACTTTATTGAAGGAAGACAGGCTGTAGCCCTGAAGTTACCCACACACATCCCAGGCTCTGAGCATTTTAGCCGGTAAAGCAACGAATTACAGTGATCTAACATAGCCTTCATACATTAGAACTCACCCAGAGTGCATCATTAATCTAATTATCTAGAAAATATGAAGGGAAAGGCTCCTTTACATTGCTCCTCAAGGTGAAGAATCACCAGCACTTAATTTTGGTCTCGCAGCGAAGCAACTAAACTGTGATTTTGTCTGAGTTACTGCTGTGGTTATGAGAGAGCGGTGAAACATGGATTTTCTCATTTATCCTTCCTGCCATTGCCATTTCACACCTTCCCTGTCCCCGAGGAGCAGAAGGCTTTGCTTTAGTTGACCCACCTTGATTTCTCAGACCTTTCCCAAGCCTGGTGTGACCTGGCAAGGGTGACAGCTCCTGGGGAGCCACCTGGGGACCTGAGGCTCATCCAATGCAGTGGAGCCCCAGTTGCACACAGCTCCAGTGACCAAGAGGTTGCTGCATCCAGGTCCTTTTCATAGAGAGAGTCAACAGTCCAGGTCCTGCTACCTCTGACGGCCTTGGTGATAATCCTGGAGTTTGTCTCTCTGCCATTTAAACCTGTCTAAATCCCTTAAGCTTGCAGGCCCCACTGCTTCTAGATTCCAAACGCATGCTTAACTTCCCAGCCCTGAATCTGGCCTGATTTAGCACAGTCTTCGCACGTTCCTGACATTTTGGGGTGGATTACACCTCTCAGGGTGAGCCAAACTACTCGTGAGCTTAGAGGCAAGCACATGCTGAAAAGCTTGGGGGCATCTAGACCTTAAGATATATATAACAGTATAACACAACAACTCCTGACACCACATCACTTCACAAGACGTAAAAAAGTAGAAGCCCAAGGGTGACAGTTGGGTTTGGCCACCAGGAAACCTGATCTACTTACCCAAAGTGTGGTTGAGCGGCGGGTCTGTGCTGCTAAGGCTGTAAAAATTAGTATTCTCAGCCAGGTTGATTGCGTTCACATATATTGCTGACATCAATCACCTCTTCCCAAACTCATCTGTCTGGATCAGTCAATTACAAACTTATTTTCGAGCCGTGGGTACTCTTAGGAGATAAACCTAGCGAAGGAGCTAAACTCATTTAGGGGGCTGACCTCTCTGCCTGGCTGTTTGGCAAGATGGTTTAATAACTTCTCTGGTCTGTCCACTCCAGCCTGGGATAAATACACCTCCTGAACGGCCACCCTGGTGACAGAGGTGTTTATTATATTGCAAGACATCACCTATAGAAGGAAGGCGCTGCGACATCCGCATGAATATTAAATACATTCATTAAGATCCATGCTCTGACCACGCATACGAAGCGAATTCATAATGATAAGACAATTAACCTGCTACCTTTCTCAGCCTTTAGATGACTTGCAGCCTCTTTTATTAACTCTGCCACACAAAAATGCAAGCACAAAGGATGTTTTTTTCACCCAATAAAATTGTTCCCATCCTTCTCCCCCGCCATTCCCCCAAGTTAGAAAACACAATCAGTGTGACTGGCCTTGGTTCGTCCACTTTTTCTTACTCAGAGGTACATAAATAAAATAATAACAGATGATTAATAACACTGAGAGCTTTCCAAATATTAATGAATTGATCTTGTTGTTCGAGAAGAATGGGAGAGTTTTAGATTTAAAGCTTTGATAGATTTTCTCCTGAGAAAGCACGGTGATAAATACTGCGTTAAAATGCTATTTGTATCTGTGTTGCTAATATTAAGTTCGTGTGTTCATAGATTTGAAAGTGCAGAAGGAGAATTATGTCACCTGCTCTGACTCGTAATGAAGGCCATCGACTTTCCACCAGTGAAACAAGTAGAATTTAGTAAAACTGAAACGGTGCATTTCCAGGGAAGGTCTCTCCGAGGACCATCTGGAGCTTTTCCTGGGGGGCCACCCACCAACCACCCTGTGTCCATACTGATGGACCAGGGAAGGACACAGATGGGATCATCAATATGTCTTTGTATCCATGTTTCTCACTCAACATGCACCCCGTTCTCATCCATCCTCAACTAGAGACACCACCACAAATAATCTGGCTGCTCCTAAGAGAAGAAGAAGCCCAACAGCCTCCTGTGCAAATCCCCAACATTTTCCCAGCTTTTCTGGGCTTTTGAGGGCAACCAGCGTTGCCTTTGTCATTATTTTGTGCAACTGCTGCCCTGCAGAGCTTAGGACCTGCTCCTGGCTGCTTGGGAAACGCTAAGAAAAGACCCTGCAAATGCATCCCCAAAATCCAGGTCAACAGGGCAGCAAGGTATCGAACTCCCCCAATCCCACAGACTTTGAGATCTGACTTCTGGGTGAAAAACAGCTCGAAGAGGGAGTAGACATAAACAAGACCCCAGGTCTAAACCTGTCCCCTGAAATAGCCTTTCCATGTCTTTCCCAGCGTGCAAAGAGACAATGCAAAGCAGGGTCCCAGCTAAATGAACTCGGACCTTTTGCGGCGCCGCTAATGCCCGTGCACACAGTAATTAAGGCTGAATGTATGAAGGCTGAATATTGAACTCTGGAGTCCGTGAAGGTCAAGCTATACGCTACCAGAGAGGCAATTTATCCTGGATCTGTAATAAGGTCTCACATCTGACCTATTAACTGAATGTTACATGATATTAATAATCTCCCTACAGATCGAGTAGAGACAAACAAAAGCCCAGTTTGGAGGCTGATTTGCTGGACAGGAGATAACCTGCAAAGACAGGGTCTAACGCAAGCACTCTACAAATTGACAGTAAAAACTTATTATCTTTTAACTGTGTGTGCTTTTCTTTGATGAAACCCTGTGCGCATCACACTCCACATACCTTTCGATGTAATAAAGATCGATGAATTATTCATGCCAACATTATTAGTCCTGTATATAGGACACTCTCCTACAGATGGGCGAGTTCCTTCCAATCAGAAACGTCATTTACTGAAAACTGAAGAGTCAGATAATGCCCCAAAATTGTTGACAACCAGCTTGAAACACTTCTAATTGGAAATACTCACACTTTTTCTATGGGAAAATTAGGAAGTTTTTGACTCTGCTTTCACAAAGTAAAACATTAGAGTTTTTTTTTCTGTGTTGAGCTGATGGTTTGTTTTAAAATTTACCTAAATTTAATGTAAAGCTTTTTTCATAAACCACCACAAGACAATCCTTAAAATCCAAGTACTTCAACGCAGCTTCAGCAGTACATTTCATTTTAGCCAACCCGCAAATGTTTCATTTTCATGATATCAAAGGGCTTTGATTTGCTTTTACTGTTTCAACTTTATAATCATACGATACCATAAACTAGAAAGGAAACACACAGACCTCATCAAAGCAATGGGTTTCTATCAGGTTATGTTGATACAGCAGGAAAAGAGCTGTGGGTTTGGGGTTTTTTTCTCATTTTTGTAAAAAATATTTCTTTTTGCAAAAAAAAAGTCAGCTTTTCTTGCAGCTTGGGTGTAGTATGTTCTGGTTGACTGAGCTCCAGGAGCAAGACAAGAAGTGGTGGCACCTTACTGGCCAGCACAGCGGGTGGACTGGTCCACAGGCAAGCAGGAAGGCTGGAAAAAAGCCAGTGGAGATGAGCAAGACATAGGGAATGGTTGCACCTCACTGGCACTATCAGTCTTGCATAAGGAAAGCAGCCTTGGGCATCACAAGGAATCACAAAGGGAGCCAAGTGAATTATGGTCACAGACTGGCTGGGGTGGGAAGGGACCTCTGGAGATCACAAAAACAGGGTCACCCAGAGCAGGTTGGACAGGATCACGTCCAGGTGGGTCTGGAATCTCTTCAGAGAAGGAGACTCTATACCCTCTCTGGGCAGCCTCTGTCACCCTCATGGTAAAGAAGACTTTCCTCATCTTGAGAAGGAATTCCCCATGTTCCAGTTTGTGCCCATTGCCCCTTGTCCTGTCACTGGGCACCACTGAGAAGAGCCTGACCCCATCCTCTTGTGACCCACTCTTTAGATATTGCAGAGCATTGATGAGGTCCCCTCTCAGTCTGTTGTTCTCCAGCTGAACAGTCCCAGGTCCCTCAGCCCTTCCTCTACAGAGAGATGCTCCAGTTCCTCATCACCTTTGTAGCCTCTGGTGTACCCTCTCCAGCAGTTCCCTGTCCTTCTTGAACTGGGAAGCCCAGAACTGGACACAATTGAGCATCTTTGAGACAGTATGAAATGGAGAATTGCACTATTGACCATGTCATCTACTATGAAGCTACAAAGCTCTGAAGCTATAAATGGTAGGATCTCATGTCCTTGGTGGGACCCACATCCTGCTTCTGCACCACCGCTGAGTGCTGTAGTCACCTGTCGCTGAACTGCAGAAGGTGATTTTATGGGAACCAACCAAATCCCCTCTTGAGACTGTCCATTGCTCCACCTGGCATCCCAGCATCATCCTTGCTAAGGACTTTAGTGGCACAGGATGAGAAGATGCCCTCCCACCCGCGGCATCGGGAAGCACTGTTTGCACCCCAGCTGTCCTCACTGGTCCCTCCAATTCAGGGTTTGTGCCTCATGGAGGAGGAGGAGGTTTTGCTACACGGGGACCTGGTGGGGGGTAGGGGAATCACATGCAAATGCTTGTGTTTGAAAAGGGGAGGAAAAAAATTGCAGAAAAAAAGCCAATCCAGCCCAGAGAGACAGCTGCAGCCGTGCCCGCCCGCCAACAACACCGCTTTTCCAGAAAATGAGGTTTTGATTCCGTTTCAATTTCGTTAAAAAATGACAAATAAATGTCTTAATATTAATAAAGGGAAAAAAAAAAAAAAACAAAACCAAAGATCTTCCGTTGGTGTGAATATATAATGCGATTTGACATACAGAGTGGAATTAAATTAGCGAAATACAATGGGCTGGAAAGAAGATCTGCTTTTCCTCTAGAAGATTGGCATCGGTGTGGAACCAAAGGAGGGCATTTCACGCTGGGATGCAGCAGGCTATTGCTCATCACAAATTTCAGCTGGCCACGTGCAGTGGCCAAATCCTCAGGTGGTGTAATTTGGCACGGCCCCCCCCCCACACCAGCACGGTGATGCCAGCTCCTGCCAGCTGAGAATTCGGCCGGCGAAGGGCTCATCGTGCAAATTGGTAATGGGGGAGAAGCATCCCTGGGAGGGAACAATGACATCCTGCTTATCTTTATATTTCTTCTATCTTTACGTTTCTTGTATATATTTCACATAAAGAGCTTCAGGGTTTGAAATTTCTGGGTGCAAATGTAAAAAGTTTGTGAGCTCGGATGCTCAGATGGCCTTAAAACATGGGACTTCCTTGTCGTGCTTGGAAGATGTCAGGGATGGAGAACAGACCTCAACGCTTAATGTAAACAAACTGCTAGAGTAAAGATGACTTGGAAGAGAACCCAAGGCAGGGGACAGACTTGAGAGCTCCAAATATCTTGCAAAAAGTGTAAAAAAAAAAAAACAAAACCAAAAAAAAAGGAAAAGAAGAAAGTTGTGGCTGCCTCCTTCCTGGAGGTGTCAAAGGCCAAGCTGGATGGGAGTTGGAACAACCTGGTCTGGTGGGAGGTGTCCCTGCCCAGGGCAGGGGGGTGGAATGAGATGGTCTTTATGGTCCCTTCCAACCTTCTATGATAGTTTTGATCAGCATTAGATCCCTGATCCATTGAGATCAGCATTAGGTCCTTGGGCAGTTTTGTATGTATAGACAAAGGGGTCCTGCATGGGGGGAGGTTTTACACTCATGTTCATAGATGCCAATTCTTTCACTGCTCATATACCAGTGCCCGTTTCCCTCATTTTACTCATTTCCAGAAAGTCCAATTTAAACGAGAAAGCCTGTGAGAAAAGTGGAGAGTTAAAAACCACATGAACAGCAAAAGCATCTGTTATTTCCTTCTTCAACTCCAGCCCTCCAGAGTTTGGTTCATCTCAACTGCAAGAAATACCGATTAATGAGGTTCCTCCAGCCAGCCCTGCCCAGGGACGTGTCCAGGGATGTGTCCAGGGATGGGCACTGTCAGCTCCAACTACCCAAACCCAGCAGCTCACTCTGTCAGCCCCAAGTACCCATTTCCTCCAACCTCCCAGCCGGGTTGCATCGTGTAATGGCGTATTGATTAGCCAATCACTCCAAATTTTAGTACTGTGCCTACAAGATAATTAAATTATCTGCCTTTGTTTAAATTGTAATTTTATTTACTCTTGATTCCACTCTATAAAATTCTGCTGGCTTACCGGGTGTTATGCGTCTTATTAATGCTTAACTCTGGTGCTAATTTCCAATACTCCATCACCATGAAGTATTAAGTAATTGCTACTGTTTATTCTTCGTGATTGCACCACACTTTGGATTTGAGCACAACCAAGCGGGTCCCAGCCCCACTGCCCGGTGGATTCCAGCTCTCGAGCTCTTGCTGGGTGTAGGATACGATTCCTCACTCTGTTTTCCTTCCTTTTAGTTGGGTTTAGATTGGTGTGACATGAATTATTTTTCATAATTAACGAGGCTGTTGATTTTACATGGTAGGTGTTCAGGTACTCTGGTGATCCGTGGCTGTTAAACACCCAAAGGTAATTCTAAATGCTGTTGATCTATGTCTATTCTCGAGGGATAACTAATCTACATTTTGCTTCTCCCTTTACAATTAATCCCTGGATAATCTTATCTGCAAACACAAATTCAATACCTGGAGGCAGATGAGTCATGGATCTACAGCAGAGGTTGGGTTTAGAGATGGGAAGATATCCAGAGCAGTGGTGGTACCTCCCCACACGACCAGCCTCTCCTCGGAGATGTCCCACCAGTGGGTCAAGCCCAACCCAGCTGCGCTAGAGCTCATTTGGAGCATTTCTCCATCCACACGTACAATGTCACCCCACTGCAACCCAGCCATCTTCTTGATCCTGGTTCAAAGGCCTTCTGCACAGGTTCCCCTTCCTTCACCCTTCTCTTCTTCCCACCCCAGCTCAGGATCATCCAGCTCTGAGCCTCCCCTCCCTTGTCACCACAACCTCCTCTGACCTTTGAAAACGCAAACTCACCTCGCTCGTGGCCAGGCTGAATCCTATCACAAACATCACTGTCTCATCACACTCTGCCCTGCTCACCACCCACGTCCAGCTCCTCCTGTCCCTTCTACTGGCCAATACCACATTTTTCCACCACACTCCTATTACACCCTTGAACACACACTTGGAGGAAAGCACCAACCCTCCCTAAATCTCAGCAAAGCCTCCTCCAGCTCTCAATACTCTCAAAACCTGCTGGCTGCCTGGAATTATTTCTCCCACCACGTCTCCTCCTCCCGTCCTCATGTTTTCCCATGTGCCTTCACCCCTCTGAATCCTCTCCCAGAAGCTCTTTGGGCCAGGGGGCTGCTTCACTTCTGCATCACCCCCCCCGTTCAGCAGGATGCTGGACCCAGACGACGCTGTGCAGCACAAGCTGTTAATGGTAAAACAAAAACTAAATAATTACAACAATTATTAATGCACTCGAGCTGCCGAGCAGTGAAAAATGAGCCAGTCACAAGGGGAGCAATGGCTTAATTCTGGGAATTGGGGAGGGGGGGGGAATATCTCCTGTGAGGGATGTCCTGGTGTGAGCAGCCTTGCAAGGCTGCTGTTCCCAAGGCTGGGGCGTACAATAGTGCTTCCCTGTGCCTCAGAGACCATAATTGAGTCCTTAGGATAAAGCCAACTAGTTTGGTCGCACTTTAAAATAAGTGTCAGTAGTTCATGCCTAATTACTCCTGAATTAGCTAGGTGATTCATCAGGTCTGATTATGAATGCATAATGAATTTACCAAATCCACATGTATTAGTGCGATATTAATTCCATATGAAATCCCACAATTCATTCATGTGCCATTTGTTTTCATTCCCTTTTTTTAATAAGCTAATTAGTTCAAATTATTTGTACTTCACTAAAGGCTTGAAACACATATAAGGAATGATTAGCTTAAAACTCAGTAAATGGGCAAATGTGGAGCCTACATTAATTGTGACGGGAGGTTCATAAAGAATTATTATCTCTCAGCCATCTCTGTTTTCAGCAATAATAATAATGTCTAATCGTGACAAGTGGATAAAACATTGTGAAGCCCCTAACTAATGCAGCTGTACATGAATTACTAAAATGAATATCTTAAGGCTCGGCGCTCGCTTTTGAAGTCAAGCTGAGCAGAAAGTTTTGTGTCTCCCCGATGGAAAACAAGACCCCAGCTTTAAGGTGGATCCACACTTTTTCTTTGCCAAGTGTCCCCTCCACACCCAGCATGCAAAGGGCAAAGAAAAGGGGTTATAGAGGGGAAACCCCCCCCCCCATGTCTACATCTTTCAGCTGTTCTACTGCTGGGTAGGATTGTGAAATTATAGGTGTGCCTTATCCTACACACAGGGATGTATGAAATAAGGGATTTGCTTACACCCTGACTCCTCTGCTCACCCCCAGCAAATGCCCCGGACCCCCAGAAAGATTTCAGGGTGTAAATGAAGAAGGAGGAAACTAAAATCTGGGGGGATGGAGGCCCAACAACAAACCAACAGGCAGGTGTTAACACCCTGCCCCAATCCCCCTTCACAGTGATGCAGGTTTGGCAGGGACAAGCAGGGGTTTTCATAGAAGGGAGGAAAAAAAAAAAGAGAGGATTAGTCCCTTTCAGGGAGATACTCTTTCCCAGTGTCAAAATTCCCTCCCAGGCAAGTTCCTTCTTCCTTCTCTTTTTATTTTCTTTCTCCCATTTACTTCTATTCAAAGGGAGGAAAAAAAACCTCCTGCTGGCTATGGCTCTCCAAAGTGGGTCACACGGAGGCTTCCAAAGGAGTCCTGCCAAAGTGCTGAACGCCCCGGGTCACTGGGGACTCCCAGTTTGGCAAATGTTTTGTTTGTTTTCAAGCAAATTTTGACTCGCTGAGAAATGCCACCCCTTCACCACCCCAGTCATCCTGCCTCCCTTCCTTCCCTCCTCTTCTGTTTGAAGACAGGAGGTCCCGGCTGCTCCCTCCTTCTCCCTCCTCCTTTTTTTTTCTTCTCCCTGCTCCTTTTTCCACTTGCTTTTTTGCAAGGAGGCAAAGCTGATGTGAAGACTCGTACCCGACCCAGAGTTATGGACCCTCTTTGTGAAGGATGTGAGGAGGGAGAGCAGTGGATGCACCTGGCTCTGAGTGTGTGCAGATGATTTGGGTTTTGGGAGGCTGTGAAAATGCACGTGAAAGCCCGTGTGATCAGGAAAACACATGAATTTCATCACATTAAACTTGCATCAGAGACATCATTCCATAGCCAACATCCTCCTCTTGACTGTGATTCTGGCTGCTTCCAGCCAGTGGAAATGCTCCCTCTCCCTGTGCCATTTCTCCTCCTGAAGCCATGGCAGCAAAAGACAAACACGTTGAAGAAAGAGGCTGAAAAGGCCTCTCCTCCAAGAGCAAGGGAAACAGCTCTCATTTCAAGGACCCTGATCTCCTCTGCTGAGGATCCCTTGGATGCCTTGGCATGAAGGATTACTTTTACAGCATAGCTGACCTTTGGGAGTGATCTTGTCCTCGTGCCCTCTCTACTCCTTTGGACTGGGAAATGGCTGGGTACCAAGGGAAGCATTGCCCCTGTCTGGCATCCCTTCAACATGACGTGCAATTTTGGAGCTGAACATACATATGTTTTATTTATTCCCACTCTAAAATCCAAGCCTAATGCCTCAGAGAAGAAGAAAATGAAAGAGAAGTGCGCTGTGAAGGGGGAAGAAATGCAAGTAACTGATTGATCGACTTTCCAGGTGCTTTGCTCGGGAGCCCCCGGAGGTGAAAGTCTCCTTTTGACTCTCAGACTCAAAGCCATCGATCTCCTCTTAAAACCCTTCCTTTTCACGTACAGAACGGGGAGGTGGTGTGGCATGTGATGAAAGATGCACATCGTTGTGATCAAAAAGCACATGCCCCTCTGCGACGTTAAAAAACATGAGGCAAACAGCATGGGGTAAGTGATGGAGGGTTCACATGGGGGAAACCATCCTGCATGGCACAGAGGAAGTGTGAGCAAGAAGTGGATCTTCTATTTACTCTTCTGTGGGACCAGGAATCCTACAGAATCACAAAAAACTCAGTTACTCTCATCTCTTTCTTAGATTCCCCAATACAAGGCAGCAGAATAAGATTCCAGGCACTTATACCAACGAAGTGGCTCCTACAAAGACAAGCTGAGAGAGTTGGGGGGGGTTCAGCCTGGAGAAGAGAAGGATCTGGGGAGACCTTAGAGCCCCTTCCAGTCCCTCAAGGGTCTCCAGGAAAGCTGGGGAAGGACTCTTGATCAGGGAGGGAGCCACAAGGGATAAGGGTTTGACACTGAAAGAGGGGAGATGGAGCTGAGATGTGGGGATGAACTTCTTTGCTGTGAGGGTGGTAAGAGCCTGGCCCAGGTTGCCCAGAGAAGCTGTGGCTTCAAGGCCAGGTTGGCGGGGGCTTGGAGAACCTGGTCTGGTGGGAATTGTCCCTACCAGGGAAGGGTGGTTGGCACTGGATGGGCTTTAATGTCTCTTCCAACCCAAACCATTCTATGACCCTATGATTCTACTGAAGTTATTGACTTCTGACACCCTGGAGGTGGCAGCATCCCAACCAAACCCCTTCACAACCGACTCACAGTTTAGCATTATGCAAGACATAAGACTATATAAGCATGATGCATCCCATAAACACTGAAGACTGGTAGCCAAAAGCAACATTTAGATCTCGACCCAGATTCCCGAAGAGGCTGCTTGACAGCAACCACTCTGGAGAGGTGAGCACAGTATTTAAGGCCAGGACTGGGTGAGTCTGGGCAGAGAGGGGCAAGGTGTCCAGCCACAGAACCCACCATGTCCAACATAAGTAGGTAAAAAGATGTGATTTCTGCTCAAAGCTATTCCGCAAATGCCACTTTGGGTACGTGTGTGCGCAAGACAAGGTGATGGGGCTGAGAATAATCAGCAAAGCCCAAAGCCAGCCTGCAGTGAAATCAAACAGTGGCTTCTGTTTCTTCAGTAGGTTTTACATTAATGACCCAATTGTTTCGGGCAATTTAGATCAGCACATCTCAGCCTTGGAAGACTGTGCCTCGCAGCTCTGCTCTTTCACCAATGCCTGCAACTTCAGCACCAATGTCTGCTCTGGCAACAGCCCTATCTGGCTGATGCAAGGAGACACCAGTTTGATCTAATTAAATCTTTTGGAAGTTTTTTTCTCAGGGCTTTTTCCCCCCTTCTGAAGAAGTCTGAGCAGCTGGGCAGGATTAAGGGATTTTAGGAGCGCTCCACAAGGCAAAAGTACAGCAAGACAAAACTTCCATCACCAAGAAAGGGTCCTTCCACCCTTCCCCAGCTCATCCCCCACGCAGTGATGACCACAAGCTCCAAACCACACCAGCAAACCACACACTTTGATTCCTAACCTTATCCAGCTGCATCCCTGGATCAGGGGGGATGCAGTGATGTTTTGCAGAAGAATATCCCAATAAAATGGCGGCACTCATCAGCTGGCGCTTGCATCGGGTAGTAACCTTTCCTGAGATGTGTTTTCCCATGTTAAGAAGGAAAAAAGTAACTCCTGAAAACCCCAATTCCATCACCAAGAAGGATGATTGATAGCCCTCGAGCCTTTAAGGCAACCAGTGCTCCCAGCCCTTACGTGGGAAGCTTGAGGGGATTGTAGTTTTCTCTGTGACCGCGAGATAAAGATGAGATAAACAAGATAATTTAATTTGGCACTAACTTCTCCTACCTCTTTGAACAAAACCAGCATGAGGGATAAAAAGCAGCAACACCACCTGATTCCTCGCCATTTGGGGCTGATTTAGCTCCCCCAGATGGCCCTGAAACCCCCAGCAACACAACCCATCGCACAGCATCGAGGTCTATAAAATATTCCGAGTGAATAAAACATACAATAGGAGGTTAAAAGGAATAAAAGCAATCAGGCAGTCTGCTACTAATGAATTCAATAGCAGCAAAGCCCATTTCCTTCTGTTGCTTTTCTATAAACAATTTACAGAATAAATGTATTTTTGAGGTGTACAAATTGGTCTGTATTAAGATGCTTGATAAACAGTTTCTGGGTAAAGACAGGCTATGAAAGCTTTCAAGTACTTCCTGAAATGCTAATTTATTTGTGTGCACCCTCACTTTTAACCGAGATGAAGCTTTTTGTGTCAGGAGTGAGTTAGAATCTGGCATGAGGTTTGCGGAAGAGAATTATGGTGGAGCTGGAACTAAACCCAAAAGACTGTTTATAATTAGATGGAGACGCATAGTGCCAGCTGGTTCAATGCTACCTTGGATTTGCAACATATATATATACATATATGTATTATTATGCATAAGAAAAGACATAGATAATAAAACAATGTGATATCCAGGTGAGAAGTTTTTTCCAATGCATCCTGGCAAAGTTGCATTGATTTTGTTGTGGTTTTGCTGGTTTTCTCTAGTTATGAAGTTTCACCATCATTTTTTTTTCCCCTGCCTGGTCATTTGATGGCTGTCATCCTTGCAGGGTTGACCAGGGTAAATGGTGTTTGACCCGGTGGGTTTGTGACTCGACATGGCAGCCCACTGGCCTTGGGCATGCTGGATGTCCCCACTGCCACACCATCACCCTCCTGCCTGAGAGCACACCCAATATCTGCTTCAAAAGCTCTGGAGAAAGAGCAGGAGAGGAGAAATGATGAAATCCAGCTTGTAGTCAATGGGATCTTACCCTGCAAGGTCTGAGAGGCAAGAAATATTACCCATAGTATAAGAAATGGCTCGTTCTGACGTCTTTCCTGTCCCTCAGAGAGGTTTTTAGAAGTCTATAAACCAGAAGTCGGTGGGGAATGAAGCCCAGGAATATAACAAAAGTCTAATATCTGAGTCACCGTGGTGGGAAGAGCAAAGGCCAGGGCTTAACACAAGAAACATGCCCTGAGCCTGCAAAATGTAGGCTACCACCATCTCCCGGGGTGGCTAGTGATGGGGGAAACGTGCTACTGGCACCAGTAACATTTACAAGGACGTGGAGGAGGAGTACGTGACTGCACCTTTGGCAACCTTTAACTCCTAAATCCATCAGCTCTCGAAAATAAGATAGAGACTCATCGTGTTTTGATAACTCCATGAGAGCCTGTAGACATTATGCTAATTCTCAGGGAGCGCTGTGACGAATAAGGCCAGGACACTGAAGGCAGGGAGTTTATAATTGCTTTTTAATATATTTTCTGAATTCATTGTACATGCGCTATCTGTCCCAGGGGCTGAGCTGGCAGAGGGGACAATGTCAGGTGGAATAAATAGGATCTCATAACTTTAGTCATTCTGTATTAAACAGCATCGAGCAGCACAATAAACAGTGGGACTGGGAAGCACATGCAATAAGGAAATAATTCAAGCACCGTGCATGCAAATCTTTCTCTCTCAGATCACCCTCATTAATCACCTCATGCTCATTTATACACTTAAAGAAGCTATAAACAAAGGCAGAGATGGTTCCTCTCATTATTAGTTTTTTTATTGAGTTAACTTCCTAGAATATTTTATAATAATAGTCATGGCTGGTGATGGAGTTCCCTGCTCTAACTAGCTCATAAAGTTTCCCCTGCTCCTCCTGTCTTTTTGTGATATAGGTAGTTATACAGAGATTACGAAGCTTATTGAGTAAAAAAGAGGGAGAAGTGATGGCACCTCTATCATTTCTCCTGCCTTTGGCTTACTCGAGGCTCCAGCAGGCACCACAGGCTCAACGTTTTGCTAGAGAGACAAAGGAGCTGGGGAGAAGGGAGGGAGGAGATGGATGAAGGCTCAAATCCAAAGCCAAACAAGTTGTTCATTCGTGAAAATTCCCTCTGAGTCTCCAGCCTCCCTCAAAAATTGGAAGAAAAATTCAAATTAAAACTAACACATACCACATCCCACCCCCCCCTGCCTTGTTTCCCTTTGCTGAAAACTTGGAGCACTTGGGGCCACACCAGAACCCCAGCACAGAGATGCTATGACCTAAATGAATGATGATGAAGTGACAATTTTGGGACCTAGCAGCCCCTTTTCTGCAGCCTACATCATTCGAGGGAAGTGGTTTTGATTTTTGGTGATGCTCTGCCTGTATCAAGTGATGCTGCACACTCTCCCCCTCTCTCTGGAGAAGTCATGGCTCATTTCTTAATTATTACCTGCTGTTGTTACCTGTATTAAACAAGGCAAAGCCTGTGGTTAGTTTAAAAAATAAAAGAATGAAGAGAACTGTAGAAGATGCTTTGTCCCTTCGGGGTATGAGCAGAAATAAGGGGATGGGGAAATAAGGGCAGCTCCATCCCAGAGCCCTGAAACCCCCCTCTCACCCCCCTTGGCAGAGCTCACTCCCTTCCCACTCCCTAAATCCCTGCCAATATATCCCAGAGTGCCTCGTCCATAACTCTGTCAAGTAAGAAGATTAAGTGATGTTAACTTAGTCTAATAGGAGACTCGGTAATAAATTTCATTAGAAGGTGCTGGAAGCAGGCGGGCGGGAGGGTCGTCAGCGCTCACCTAAATTTTAGGGAACTTACCATCTCATTAGAAAGGATAAAGCATATTTTTTTTCAGTGTGGTTACACGCAGTAATGAAGCATGCAGAAAGCCACGCGAGATAGATGGGCACTTTCATGGCTGAAGCCGAAAAACTTGCTTAAATTAATAGTCTATTTATTACATTTATTCCCCGAGCATCCACGGCCTGGGGAATCTCTGCTGCATCATCCCCTGCTGTGCAATTAAAGCTACCACCACGGGGACCTGGCACGGTTGGGAACGGGGTTAAAAACCCTGGGAATAAGCAGAGGTTCAAGGCTGGTGCTCCAAGGAGTCGTGCAGGAGTTCCCCTTCCCAAAGGCAGCACTTGAAAAAATTGAATTTGCCCATTACTGGGGTTTTTTTTCTCTCCGTTGTAGAGGGATCCAGTCACGGTGGGGAGTTCGGTGTTAGGATATACCCAGCCTGTGCTTCCCCAGGGCATTGCATCCCCCAGGCATCCTGCTATCTCCCACCCCCAAACGGGAAATTTCTGTGCAAGCCTAGGGAGGAAATTCCCATTTTTGCTGGAAATTTTGCATCCAGCCCTGCTTATCCACTCTTAATCCATTTGTCACAACAATCGCCGGAAAACTTTTCTCTCCAGCGCCTCCAGAGCTGAGAGAGATGGATGAAAAGTAAACTTATGCAAGGACAGGGGTTTAAGCATCCCATTAAGATTAACTTATCTGCAGTAATTGACTTAACTAAGGGATTTTTAATGCTTTTCAAGGTTTTTTGGAAGATGGTTTTGCAGCAGACAGCAGTAAAGATGCTCCTTAAAAAAACATATTTATATAGTGCGAGAAGTCCAGAGCTAAGACTTTCTAAGGCAGTGATTCCAGGGGATTTAATAAGAATGTAATTTGTATAATTAACCATTCATCACTGTCATTTTCATTAAATGAATGCCAGAAATATTACCTTCACCAGCACGACCTAACAGGATTGGAATATATTATGTAAAAAATGAACACTTAGTGGGTTTTTTTTCTTTTTTTTTCCTCTCTCTTGCTTTCCCTGCCTGGGCTCTGGCTGTCAGACAGAGATTTGCAAGGCTGTGAAATAATTTAAAACAGTAGTAAATGAAAACGACTGAAGAAAATGTGTGGATTTTGGTAACTAACCCTCATCATTACATATGAAAGTTCAAGTCAAAATGTTTTCACTTGTTCAAAAAATAAATGACTTGAAGGAGCTCCCTTCTGCCGAGCTGCGATGCTGGGGAGCCATCTGCTGCGGTCCTCAAGGCATCTCCTGCAAGGTGGAGGAAGCCAAAAAAGGACCTTTTTGGGGAATAAAATGCCTTCCCAAACCTTAACTCTGGGTTATTTCTATTGAGGGTGTAGTGGGATGAATGGCAAGGGGTTTGGAGAGGCAGCACTGTGAGAGCGCAGCATGAATTTCCCATTCTCCTCTGTTGGGTACAAATCAAACCCCCCTTTATCCTTTATCTCCAAAAAAACCCCGTTTCTCCCAGGAATAATAAAGGCAGATTTCCTGGGCAGGTCTCACAGCTTTCCCATTCATCGGCCATTAGAGGGCAACATCCCACAAATTCATCGTAACATCAAAAAACACCCAACCCAACCCATTCCACACCAAAAGAGGATGGGGGGAACTGAACATCCCAGAGAAATTATTTCCAGTGGGGGTGTGGGGGGAAGGGCTGAGATTTTTACCTTCACACAAGTTTAATAACCTCTTCAGATGTGAGAAACGTGGAGGATCCAGGAAAGCAAAGTTGGTTTCTTCCCCCCTTCCCTCCCCCCGCCCCCCCTTTTTTTTTTCCTGTGGGTTTCTGTGCTTTTGTATCGTTTGAAATGCAAACGAAGATTTTGTGAAAATATTCATTTAACAGGTCTTGGTGGCTGTGATCACAAGGAAGAGGAAGGAAGCTGTGGAGGAGCAGCTAGACAGACAGATGGGATGCTGGAGAGATGAAAGGATGTTTGCAGACCAAGAAACGGAACATTTCTAGATGCTTTTTTGGGATAAATTCCCCATCAGGGCACAGAGGAGACTTCAGCTTCATTATAATTAAGAGTGAGTAATGAAAATAAATACCAGTGATATTTAAAGAACACCAAACCTCAAGGCATCTACAGTATCACCCTCCAAACAGTGACGACGAATGGCTGATGGAGAAAAATGATTCCCTCTCTCCCCGCTGTGTGAAAATTTCTAGCTTTCTCATGAAAACAGAAAACACCCTATTTTTTTCCCTTGTTTTTAATAAGATGCAAAGGTTTTGCAGAAGCCGAGTAGCTGGTTGTGTGTCCCTCCCCATAGAGCGGATGCAGAGACTCCCCAGGAGCAAAGTGTCCCCTCTCTGTCCTCAACGTGACCCGAAAGTCCACGGCTATTTTTTGAGACAATCTCATTTTGTCTTATTTGCAACAGTTTGTTGCTGCTCCCTGCCTTCAAACTCCAGAACAAATCAACATTTCAAGTCAAAATGTCAATTCAAAACAAATGTTTTCATTTAATTTCCTGTTAAAATGTCATTGCTGCTGGGTTATTTTTGGTTGGGGGAAGAGAGGGAAGGCTTTGAAAAACACAGACTCAAAATGAAAAACAAAAAAAAAAATAAGTCCAGGTGAGTGGACTCTTTCACATTGCATTTCTACATGTGGTACTGAGAGAAAACCACCCATCCCAACCTCTTTAGGTTTCCCAAGGCAAGAGCAAAAATCTTCCCACCGAAAGATACCCTGGGACTAAGATTTTTGAAGTTTCTTCTTGGAAAAATGTGGGCTTTCCAGCTGGATTTATTTTGCCTGCTAAAAACCAAGGGAATGTTGATGGGATGCCCCACACGGAGACCCTCCTTGCTTGCTCTTGTGCACACCTGAGCTCTTCCTGGGCAGTTCCTGTGGAAACAACCTCACGTTGTCCCACCTTGAAGCAGCGTCTTGGACTTTCTCTCCCAAATAGATGACCCTTGGCACCCCTCCAAAACACCTCCCTGCAGTCCCTGCGGTCTCCCATCCAGCTTTCCGAGGCCCCTACCACCACCTCTTTGGCCTGCAGCACTGTAGACCCCACCAAGGGCTTGAAGGCCAAATCTACAAAGAGCTTCTACACAACAGTTGGCACAAAGTCGGGTCCAAAGAGTAACTACTCGTGTGGCACACATGAAGCTTGTGTTAGGGGTTATCTCAGCCACCCCTGTGCTGCCCCACCATAATGTCCACAACCCACAGGGTTGCTTGATGTTACCCAAAGGTTTGCAGACCCAAGCTGGGAGTTTCTTCTGCTGTCTCACCTCTGCAGCTCTGACCACGAGCCCATTTGGGCACCAGGCGCGTAATAACCATCATAATTCACAGCGCCAGGCGAGACAGACAGTTATATCGAGGTTGCTATTAAAATCTTTATGATTTCACCCTTGCAAGAATATACATTGATTTGCAAGGCGATGATTATTATTACTGGTTTATTTCTGTTTTAAATCCAGGAGGGAAAGCAAAGCAAAGCAAAGCAAAGCAGGAGCTGATCGTGTCAGATAACGCGCCGAGGAAAAAGAGAATCGGGGAGAGAAATGGGATGCAACGTTTATGAGGTCTGTCTTTTTTGGTGTGTGTTCCCTTCTTCCCCTGCCTCTACGCTGTCAACCCCAACTCGTCACCAACCCTTCTGATGAAAGACATCAGGCAAAAGAAAAGTGCATCAGGCTGAGAAAAGCCCAGGAGCATCCAGCCACAGCATCAGTAGAGCCCCCTCCACCCCAGCCTGGGCATCACACACCATCCCAAAAGCAGCGATTAATTCCCAAATGATGAAATGTCAGGGCTGACCCATCACACAGGGAAATGACCAGCCCTGTCAGGAGCTCAAGCAGTGGGGAAAAACAAGGCTGGATGCGGGGAGGGACCATGCCTGGCTCCGGCATCGCTCATCCTCTCCCGAGGAGGATGGAGAAAACTTCAGGGTCCTCCCCCTGCCCCGAGCTGGGAGAGAAACTGTGGTTTCATATTCAGCAGTGAAGGATGGAGCGAGGAATAAATACATAAAAGGATGGAAGAGAAGAATTTATTGCCTGCTAAAGGTGCAGAGCATTTAAATTTGAGAGATAAATAATTTTATTTATGTTGATGCCAAAGCAAAGAAGATACATGACTTTCTGAAGAATAACTCCCATCTCCTCAGGCTGGTCAATGCTGAAAGACACGTAATGATTTTTTTTTTTATTATTTTGATTTTTTTTCCCCCCCTTAAACACGAAGATGAATGTGCACTAATGGCATCGTATTGTCACAGCTGTAAATTAGGGGAGCGGGGAGAGATCGTTTCACACCCCTCTCTCTGCCTTCTGAGCTGCCTTGTCAAACTTCTTCCAAACTTGGGCTGTTCTTTTTTCTTTCTCAGAGAAAATCCTTCTCCCCGTTTAAAGACTTTCAATAAATTCTGCTTTTCCCACTTCTAATGCGACATGACATAAAGGGTATTGACTGCTAAAGCTTGCCAACGCTCAGGTGGAATGAGGAAAATGGGGAAAAAAAGAGGATGGAGTGGAAGCAGGATGGACATTTCTCCATCTTCCACTAGGAGAGGAGATGTGAATGGCTTTGCAGAGTCGGAGAGCTTGCCCCTGCCACCGCTGCTGTCCCTGAAATGTCAGATATCCCAGTGTGTGCCTCAAAATGATACCAAAGCCTCTAACCATTCTGTCAAAGCAGGCCAAGGAGGATGGGAGAGATTTCGGGAGGCTGAGGTGCTGGTGGAGGTGCCCTTTGCAGCTGCCAACCTTGTCTTTGCAACCCCGGGGTTGAGGGCAAAGTATCGTGGGCATCGTGGGCATCGTTTTCCTGCGCATCCCTTTGGCAGGAAGGGTGTAAAATGGTGGTTGTTAACTGCAACCGGTGGGAGCATCTAAGAAAACGAGCTCGGAAGATGGGGTTGGAGAAAGTTCTAGTGCTTCTTCCACCACCTTCAGGATGCTGAGGGCATGCCCCATGGCGAGGGGCAGAGCAGTGGGATCTGCAGGCAGTGACCCTCATGTAGGAACCTTCCCAACCATGAAGCTGGAGAACGAAACGGAGGATGCGATGGAGAGACATCAATGTTGGCTACCAACACACAACCAGGCAGAGACAATCCCACCTCTACGAGCCCGAGCAGCTCTCAATAGCAAAACCCACCCCGAAAAGCTGCATTTTGGTTCATCTGCTCTGTAAAGGAAGGAACAAAAGAGACAGGGGGGTCTACCTACCTACCCTGCAAACAGCCGTGACCCACAGGCAACTTCATCAACGATGAAATCCCTTCTCAAGTCCTGCACAATTTACTGCTCCCACTTCTCATCTTTTATTTGCAGCAAATGTATCTTGAGGTCAATTTCATAGAATCACAGAATATTGGTCTGTGGTGGGGTGTGGGTGTGGGATTTAGTTGGTGGGTGCTTTTTTTTTTGTGAGGGTTTTATGGGTTTGTTGGGTTTTTTGGGGGTGGTGTTTGTTTGTTTTTAAAGGGTTTTTTGTTTGTTTGTTTGTTTATCTCTTTTTCTTTTTTTTTTTTTAACGTGGTTGGACTCGATGATCTCAAAGGTCCCTTCCAACCACTAAGATTCTGTGATTCTGTGATTCTGTGAAAAGGGACAATATACATACGACACCAAACCCAGGTTTATGTCCCCAAAGTGCGTTTCATTGCAAAGGTGCTGCCATCCCACCCTCTGCGGGTTTGGTAAAAAGTTGGGGAGGGGGGAGAAAAGAGGATGTGGTACCTTAGGAAATACTTGTTTATGGATTGGGACTGGCTCCTGCTCATCACAAGCACCATCCCCAGTGTGACCACGGCAGCTGGGTGAAAGTTTTCACCCAATTTATCTTCTTTCCAAGGGAAAGAAAAGCTGACGCAGGACTTTACAAATCATCAAGATTACTCTGGTTTCAGGTATTTTATTCTACCCCCCCACCCCGATTCAGAGATCTCGACAAATGGCCAGTGTCAATGTTTTCAAAACGAAGCGACTGTAACTCGAAAAATAAACTGTTGGGAAAGAATCCTTCATTGCTGAAATGAAATGTGTTAACTGGGTTTTTTTTTTTTAAAAAAAAAAAGAAAAAAAAAGATGCGAGCCATCCAAAATTATTCCGGTTTAACTCCTCAGCTTCAAGTTAACTCTTCAGATAACTCAGCTTGAAGTTAACTCCTTAACTTCAAATATTGAAAATAAAACCCCAATCAACACAAAAATAATGCTTTTGGTTGAAATTAGTTTGCAATAGGACATTCCCTTTGCTGCTGGCCCTGGGACCTGCCTGCCCTCCCTACTCCCAACCATGCTTGAAAATGTCCCCAGGGAGCCGTGGAAACCCTGAAATTGCCAAATCTCACCCCAAGTCAGCCTCCTGAGGGCTGATCTCTCAGGAAAACCCCCCATTGCACTTCCAGGTATCCCCACCCACGTCAGGAGGGCTCTGCAGCAGCACCAAAACCTCTGCGAAACGCCCATCAGCATCTCCCCCTCCTCCTTAAAACCTAAAAACACGTTTTAGCGAAGCTCGTGAGGTCCAAAAGCCGGGATTTGGGCAAAACGACTGAGGCTGGAAACAGCATCACCAATGGAAAAACTCCTCCGTGGAACGCAGATGGGAGGGAGAGGGTAATCTTCTGGAAAAGCCTCTAATTGTCTGCCCACACTAATAATTTCCCACCACCACCACCCCTCCCCGTGTATAATTACACCGCTCCATCTGTCTATCAGCAGGTTTTTTACAGCTCCTGACGGCAGCCGGGCTCTCATCCGCACAGCCAGACAAGGGCTTTGGTGGGGTTTTTTGGAAGATTTAAGGATGTTTCTGACACTCGTCCTACAGACAAGGCTCCGGGGAGAACAAATCCTTCTCCCAGGCCAGAGAAGGCTCTATTAAAAAAAGTCCTATAATGGCTACGAGCTCCTTTGTGGTGCCAAAGCAGGAGGGGCAGAGGAGGCTGGTTTGTTTTTAGCAGTTTGCCATTGCTTTAGGGGTTGGGGTTTGGTCGTTTTTAGGAAACCCTCCTTTTTTTTTAATTCACTCCCAGTAAATCTGGCCGCTCTGCAAGAGCTCCGCGCCACTGGCTGTTGCGTGAGCTGAGATAAAATCACACAGAGGAGAGACAGAGCCTTATAGGTGTAAGGCAGAGAGTCCAGGAGGGTTATTTTGCAGGTACAGAGCAGCTTGGTTTAATTTTCCTCCACCTTCTCTTTCCTCTTTCCAACAACAAGGAGGTGAGGATGCTCCAACGGGGAAGGTTTAGCACCCTGGGCTTGCATCCAGCCCCCTTCCCATGGAAAACTGAGGTGAGGTGGGAAACCGAGGGGCTCGATGCAGCTTTGCAACCCACAAACTTCAGGTGAATCCCAGGAGAGAGGGTTCAGGTCCACCACGGTTCGAGATAATCCAACAAAGGCCACATCCATCCCAAAAAAAAAAGCCTTTGAAGGTGGCGGTGCGTCTCTTTGCAGAAAAAATAAATAGATAAAAAATACATTCACGTATATAAACCCTGTACCAAGCATGAAAGGGCTGTTTGAACAAGGAAGCTATAGTTAAATTATCTCCACACATTTCAATCATTTCGCAACATCCATTTTTCAGTATCAGGCTCTTTTTGACGACAAAGGAATTGCAGGATTTACGGCGGGTTGTGGTTTTTTTTCTCGGCCTCCCTTTCAAGAGGAATTGCTGGATGAGCCACGTCAAAAGCCATCTGTCTGCCTGTCCACCCCAAACCCCACGATGTCA
>BJBW01007587.1:0-49051 GCA_004320125.1 Scolopax mira
TACAAAGCTCTCAGTTTGATGGGAACCATTTTTCTTTCCATTTGTTGATATTCATAATATTGTTTTCAAAGTGTTATCAGTACATTCTCCCCCTCATGGTTTCTGTTATTTTTCCTGTGACTAGGACCCAACAGACCTATGATTGGCAGTGTCCATGGAAATACCAACAGGTTTAACACACTAGCTTTCTCCCCTGCTTCCTTGGGGCTTCCCCAGTGGCCACACCAACACTCCCGACAGCCACTCAGCCCCCTTAAGTTTCCTGGAGGGAAGTTACCCACTTTCAAATGTTTAGCTGCAATTTAGCATTATCCCAAATTATTACTGGAGGGGAAGATATCCTAGAGTGATATGACAAGACTATAACATCCCTGTTTTGTATGTATAAATATCTTTAAGTCCTTTCTCTGTTGTTAGTTACAAAGCTTTTGTTTTGCCAATGGCACTGGGAGGCAATCAGGAGCACAGCTGGGCTGAGAAGGGAAGGTTGTTTTTTATTCTTAAGCAGCTTAGGGCTCAAGTGTTTAATATCTTACCTTATCTCAAGTGTTTAGTATCTCATCCTATGAGAGCTGCATCTGCTTTTCCATTAGAAATTTCTATCTTGTATTTGTCACACTCAGCTTCCCCTTTTTTCCATTTATTATGTATTCACAGAGAGGAGGATTTTAACAGCTCCTTCTGAGCCAGGATGTTGTTTTTCTTGAAACTAATGTACCCTTAGTTTTTCCCAGTTACGGCTTATTAGGCAACCTGTAAAATATTCTTAGACATTTTCCAATTATCATTTACATTTCCCCCCCAAATGACTTAGTTCAGAATTGTTTTCTGCTTTGTGAAATTGTATCAGCTAGAACTACTCAATTACATTTTATTTGCCTTCAACAAATGTAATCAAGTTATGAACTTTTTTATTTTGATATTGTACCTCTCATTTTTAGTACTGTGATTCCTCCCCTCTGCCAAGGCAAAAGTCTAGTCTAGGGTTTTCCCAGTCTCTGGTGCAATACTTTTAAAGCATGAAAATTTAGATTCTGAAGATGCTCCAATGCTGTCAACAGGAGACTGCCAGTATATGTCTTTTGGATTAACGTCTCCCAGAAAAATGCAGCTTTCTTTTTCCTCTTATACATTATAGACAGTAGCTGAAGGAGCCAGTCACCTGCTCCTCCATAAATATGGCTGCTCTCTCACAGACAGCAATTCATACTCCATTTTGCACTTTTCATGGTGGGAAATCAATCCATTAGATCATTTCTTTGTCATTTGTCACTAGTAAATAAATCATGCCTTTTTTTTCTTTTTGGTCGTGGTCTGCCGTTTCTCATCCCCTTCTGTCCACTAAGCCTTTCTTTAAGAGATTATAACCAGTGATTTAAAGATTTCAGTCACCAGAAATTTCCCATCAAGTTCCAGCAATGCCATTTCTATTAAATTTATGCTCGTAAATGAGCAATTCCAGTTTCCCTGTTTATTATCTAAGACCCTCTCATTGATCTAAGCAGCTACGGAATTTCTCCTTATGTCCTTGGGCATTTGGGTTTGTTTTATTCACCATGGCATGGCTTGGGGTTAAACGGGTGCTCATTTGTTTCCCCTTTTCACTTTTTTCTAACGCTGGGGCTGCCAGAGGTCCCACACTCTCCACTGCCAGTTCTTTTCTCACAAAGGGTAGAGGCAGTGGAGTTTCCCCTGACTGGGTCAGGGTCTGCCCGCTCACCAGAAACCCTCCAAGAAGAAGAGCCTTCCTTCTCCTCCTTGGCCAAACAAATTTATGCCTGCAGCCTTAGGCATGCACAAGCAGTTTCCTATTAACATTTGACCATGGGTTTCTTCACCTCTCCCTCACCCATTAAAAGAAAAACCAAAACATTGCCCCATGAGTAGTTTTGCACCTCAGAGGAGGGTAGACAGGCATGAACCTTTAAAGCAAAAATAATTCTTTGCGTGTATCCGTATCCTTGCTCTTAGCTTTCATTTTTTTTATAGGAAACATGGTGTTAAAATATATCAGAGGTCACTTAAAGGTTGAAGTTGGTTTACTGCACATAAATTCAGGCATTAATGATGCAGTTCTTTGATTTTTAGTATGATGCAAAATTTCATCAAGATGGTTATCCTGCACAAATAATCAAAACCACAGAAGCCCAGTCCTGAAACTGGTGCCGTGTCTTATCAGAGATGTATTGGGCACTGAATGAGAACAGCTTTAGCAATCTCCTGTCAACGCCTTGCAAAATGGTCCTTTTACAGGATATGCTGTAAAACAGGACCAATTATTCTTACAGATTGTACTACAAATTGTAGTGTAATTAGTACTTCACAATAATAATGAAAGTGAGAAAAATAGTGAAATGAAAGAGAGAAAAAGCAATTTATTCAAAATAATTGCACTTCCACCTATTTATTTGAAGTTTGCTACTTGCAAATCTTGTCATCTTGCCAATACAGTAGCTAGCCCTTTATATTTCTTCGTAGAATATCAGCTGCAGTACTCAGCTCTCAGAAATGCTTCTTCCTAACCCAAATCTCCTAATAGGTCAGCATTTTGTGCTGAGAAATTTTACATCATCTTGGGAGATCAAATAAGAATCTTTTCAGTTGTGTGTCCTAAAGGAACTACTGTCTATACAGCTACTTTAAAAGCAAGGACTTTTTTCCTCCCACATGTGAAGCATTTTCTTACTTAGGAGATGTTTATTGTATTCTCTGTAACCGCTTCTTAATCAATTTGCTTAGCCCAATACAAAATTCCCATTTAATGACCTCCTTACTATTTCAAATGTCCAGGGGAACTTGATTCAATTCAAAGCCTATACTACTGCAAGGGAATTGTGGGTCTAAAAGATTTCCTTGCAAGTCTGTTGGAAGAAAGAAAAAGAATAACAAATCCAGACTAGAAAATAGCCACCAAGAACAAAGGTAGAGGCTGCGTTAACAAGGATAGCTGAATGGCACCCAGGATTTTGTACTCTTTCATCAGTGCTCCATGGCGCTCTGGATCCCCCAGCTCTCCAAAATGTAAGGGCTTGGTTTTGTGTTTGGATCTATGTCTCCATATCTGTGGCTATGAAAGCATGAAACAAGTGCAAATTGCAACAGCGTTAATTCCCCAAAGTTGGCAGCCAGATTCAATCAACGGTGTTTGGAAAGTGTGAGTTGCCTCCCGCATTTCAATGGTGCCTGGTCTCTGGGCTGCGGACAACCATTTGGATAATGAGCCTTTTAGCTGTTACATCACTGATCGTGCTACCAAAACCACTGAGAAAATGCATCCCTCTCTGTACGCCGGTTGCTTCCAGGACAATGGCCATAAGCGTCCAGCTTCACCCTTCTCAGTCCCTGTTTCCCACCAGGTTTCAGAGCAGCTGCTTGGACTTTGCAGCCTGCCCTGACCTCATGTCACAGCAGCCAGGAGCCTTGAAGCAACCTTCAGATCCTGCTTATCACCAAGCATCCAGGTGTGCCTGCCTTGCATAAATCAGTCTGTCAGCAAAATAAATTATCAACTTCACATTTAAATGAAAAAGCTTAGGCTTTTGTCTGCTGTGCAGGAGTGGAGATGGAAAACCTGGACTTTTTTTTGCAGTCATGTGTTAGCAATATGTGGCAGAATGAACTTAAAGATTTTAAAGCCTGATTTAAAGCCAAACTGAGATGGGAAGGTTCAGTGGTTTTAGTTAGTGTAATTTGTATTGGAGGCTTTCTTTGTTTGGTGGTTGTTGTGGGTTTTTGTTTTGTTTCTGCAGGGTTTGTTGCCTGTTGTACAGAAGTTTGTCTATATTTCCTTTTCCCCATGGGAACAGCTGTGTATTACAGAGTGCCTATAGACTCTTGTAGTAACTATGTCTGTATCTGTGGCTGTGTATGGAGCAGACAATCTGCCAAAAAAGCCCAAGTACCTGAAATCTCTGTTTTGTTCTAGTGCCCTGGTTGCCCTAACAAGGGCTACTAATTTTCTTTGCAAACCTTGCTCACTTTATCCTGTACCTACATTAATGAACTCGTGCCACTTTATCTACCCTGATAGGCCATAGCAGAACAAACTGTGCTCTGGTGGTGTGTCATAAAAAGCATGAAAAAGGTGAAACTAGATGAGGTGCCTGCATTCTGGAGCTGCATTTTAAGCAACAGTTACTCCCTGCCTCCTCCATGGCCAGCTTGCAGACAGGGCAATTCCTTTCCTAAAGGTTTTAACAGTTTCTGGAGAGCTGCTCCGATCACACTGCCCTGTCCACATCCTTCACCAAAGGTACTGGGCACTGCTCACGGGAGGAAGCCTGCCAGCACAGGTAGTGAGGATGTAGCTGGTCCCTGGCAGCCCCCACAGATGCTGTTCCTGAACTGGGATCGTGGCCTGCTCAGCTCCATGTTCAGAGATCAGACCTGCCTGATGGCCATGGCTCTGCACTCCCCTTCCAGTCCCACCAGTAAGCAGCCTCCCTTTGCTCCAGGGTTGTGCATTCTGGGTGAAGCCATGGCCCCATTGCAGCATCGCTAATCTCCAAGACCTGGGTCCTTCCCTGTGGGCACAAGGGTGGAGATATATCATCCCATTCGTCCTTGTGCCGGGACAGTCCTCATCGTGTTCCCTTGCACGTGATCAGTTGTGCAAGCATTTTGCCCATCCATATCAAATAACCTGACCTAAGGTGTCTCACATGATGGGACACAGGGAAATTGAGAAGCCTGAATTACTATGGTTTCACCTTTCTAAAGTGAAGCACCTGAACCAACAACATTTTTATGCTTCTGAAGCCTGGGGACCTGCATTTTTTGATCTTGCCTCCAAAAAAAAATGCAGTAGAACTGTTTCTCACAGAAACAAAGAGAGGACAAAAAGGACTGACACCAAACCAGAAATGTTAGTATTGAGAGCATACGTAAGATTTGTCTGAAGGAGCACAGGGATAAGATCTAACTGAAAATACCATGCAGATATCTTCTGATTATCTCCAGACTAAGGTCCCAAAGCCACATGACATATAAAACATCCCATCCCACCGGCAAATGGAACAACATCCCTAAATGCCCACGGCATGCTGCAAACTAAGCAAGAGCGAGCTGCTGACTTTGTGAACATGCACTCCATGTGATGTAATTATCATATCGTTTTGCAGTGTACCATCAAGAATTTGAGCAGGAAGAGCTTTGTCCTTTCTGTTGTGCAATTGAAAAGCCGACAAATACATCATTCACCTTCTCCAAGCAGCACTGCCTCTGTGAGTTTTAAAGTAACTATGACTAAAGGGATTAATGCTTATTTATTCTTAAATCAATGCTTCACATATACTTGGTTTCAGAGAAGAAATGAAGTGTTTAATATTCCATCAGTTGACCCAACTGAAAAATATAAATACACTAGAAATACTTTTGAGAATGTAAAACTGAAATATGCTTTCTTGCCACCTCTGATTCTCTTCTCATAACCTGAAGAATCAGAGTATTATGACTATGGTTACTATATCATGGTATTTTTATCCAAGACAGGAGGTGGAGTACCTTGCTCCCATCACCCTGCTGTGTTGCTGACATCCTTGATACCTGAGCAGCCATGATGCGTTGCCAATTTTAAACCAGCAGCTGACTGTTTATATCTCACAAACATATATAATTTTCTCTCTGAAAAAGCATCTTCTGAAAATCCAGGATGGCAAATAAAGTCAAGCCTTGTCCAGCAATGGTTTTCAAATAAGATATTATATAGTTCCCAGTACTGCCTTCCCGTCCCAGTCTTGAGGGTAAGAGATGTAATGAGAACTGGCTGCTTTTGGAGAACAGCAGCAGCTACTTTATGGTGACAGCATAAATACAGAAAAGTGAGAAATGAGTAATTAAATAAATTAACTAGGACCTACTCAATATTACCTTAAAATTCAATCAGGTCCCTTTTCACATGCTAAAGCTTAGAATTAGAACCTCAAGTTTAGGCTTCTGGATTTGAAAGTTTTGACATCTATTTTGGGCACAGGAGAGATGCTGCCTTGCAGCCTGCACTGTAAGACTTCCCTCTTGCATCCCAGGACCTTTCCAGATTTGGGATTCACTACAAGACCCAGTGTGCTTCTGGCAACTCTTTCAGCAGGTGCTGAAGCAGCTTTGACTCTCCATAAAGTAGATAGCAACTTCACAAAGGAAATAAGACAAGCATATCTTAATTTCATTTGAATTAGCACTTCATTGTAATTGTAATTAGTAGCTGCTGCAGCAAGTTCAAGAGTCACCACTTGGTGCTTTCTTGCAGTCCTCCACACACCAGTTGCCACACTTCCCACTGTACCACCAGTGGAAAGAGGCCATTTTCAGGGAAGAGCTGCCTCTTCCAGTGTCTCGCCTGAGGGCTACTCTCTCCATCACCAGCCTCTACCATTTCAGCCTTTGCAATCTTTGTCTGCCTGTTTCGTGCTTCGAGTCCCAGACAGTGTGTGCAGACGTGCTGCTCATGGGAAGCAGAACCTCCACAGCAACAGGGCCACTCTGTTAAGTGAGACATGCTAAAGCTCACACAGCAAGGGCTGGAAACGTGCAGAGGTACCTACTGCCTCAAGCAGCTTGTGCAAACTCCTTTCTTCCCTATTGCTCTTACTGTCATTTATTTTGAAGGCAAAAAACACCAGGACTGGAGCTTCCTCCTGGAGGGCTCCTGGACAAGCCCTCCACTCAGAGTCCCACTCAAGGGTAAACACCCTCACAACGCCCTCAGGCACCAGCCCCTTCCTTGCAACATGATGCCCACACACCCCCACAGACACGTACACAGGCAGTGTGTCACACACGTGTGTAGATTCATCAGGAAACACAACCATTAGCTGTTGCTGTCCCTACCATGAGGTCCCAGGATGCTTAGAGGGACTAAAATATTTTGGCTTTCATTTAAATTACCTGCAAAAAGGACATTTGTGACAGGAAAGGAGGAGCATATATGCAGTGAACACTGCCACTAAATGGGCTGTGTCAAACACATGCAGTGCTGCCAGTCAGATGCTACCTTGATGGCTGGAGTGTTTTCAGTCCCTGCTCAGGCAGCAGCCACAGCATCTTAATAGCCTTCATCCTCTCTGAGCATGCAATGCAGGCTTACAAGAGCTCCTAACAGTGCACTGCAGTTTTGCCAGACCACTATTGCAATGGGGCACATTCCTGGAAGAAAAGTTCAGCCACAACTAATACAAAGGTGCTAACCCTGGTTTGGGGCCACCTGGGAAAATGCTGGCCTCTTGGGGTGGTTGCTCTTACAGGCTTACATTTGCAACATGTGGTTCAAATTCCCTTTGCATCTCCCCACACATTTGCCACCACCTGATCTCTGTTCCTGATTTTCTACCCACTTGTAGAGGACCCTCTGGCATCTTCTCTGTCTGCAACCCCTTCTGCCCAGGATGTTCATTCCATGCCCTGCCACCATCCTTAGCTGTCCCAGCAGAGCCACCAGGCGCAGCAGGGCCAGCGCAGACCCTAGGGAGAGATGTGCCTTCCCTGCACATACACTGTGTGGTACCACATCCAGACAGGCCACAAGTTCCCACAGAGAGCCTGTGTCCCCTGGGAGCTGCGACGCTGACAATGTCACCTTACCCCTCGTTTCTTTTTCCAGATCATTAACTGTTAAACAGAGAGAGAAAGCAGAAGCAAGTCCGGCTGCCCTGAGACCAGTGTAATGTCAAAAAGAGATTGCTACATATCATCAGTCCTCTGCTAAAGTGAGCATAAGAGATATCTTTGCCAAAAATAAGCAAGAAGAAGGATGACAGTACTTCTACAGTAAAAAAAAAAGCCTCCATAAGCTGATTTGGCTTTCTTCTGCCAGCTTGTGCCCGTGAAAATTGGGCTTTGGCAGCAAGTACCTACTGACTTGGTCTGACTGGCCCCCACTGTGTGCCTATGGCTGCCTGAAGGTGGTGGGGCAGTGGGCACAGCTGGTGGGACAGAGTGTCCAAATGAGAGAGCAGCTGCTGATGGAGGGAGCCTGGAGACAGGGGCAGGGAGCACAGCAGAGCTGCATGGTCAATAGCTGGCTCCACCTCAAGGTTTTCAGTGGACTGAAGTCTCGAGCTACCTTTGCTGTTTCACCTTCATCCCAAAATCGAATTTTCCACCTTCTTGAAACCCTCTTGAGAACACAGGAGTTTCCCTGCTGCGGTGGATGGCTGTTTCCCTCTACGGCCTTGCTGTTTTCAGAGCAAAACAGTTTCCAATTTAATGGAAACTCAGTGGGAATTTCCAGCCATAACTTGGCTGTGCTTTTTGTGCAGCGAGCAGGCAGGCTGACTTGCAGCCACATGATTCGCTTTTGACATTGAACTGTTTGTTCTTTTTACAGCCTGGCCACTTCTTCCGTGCCTAAGCATCACTCATAAAACATAAGAGCTTGAAAACGTAACCTCCAAAAAGCTGCAGAGCTCTTTGGCTTGTACTTCTCAACAATTTAGATTCTTTTCAACAGTATTAATCTTTGTTTCTAAGGGTTTGTGCATCCCAAACACACTGTGCTGTTGTATTCTGGTCACACAGCTCATTCAGATGCATGAGTGTGTGCTGTACGGCACCCAGCCCCCTACCTCCAGGCACCAGCAGCCTCTGATACAATTGTATTGATCCAAAAAAGATGAAACCCCACTGGGCATACCCAGCTATCAGTCTTACCTGACCTAAAGGACTGCTGATAAGGATTTTAGAAAGTCGCAGGCAGAGTTTTTAGCAGCTCCTTTCAGTTTTATGGATATCAAAGGATGCAGGTACACCTGCAGGAGGTGTAGGGGATTGGAGCAGGAGAAACTGGGCTTTGCCATCTGCTTCAGTCATCCCTTGTTCCCTCCTTTGAAGGCCAGCCAACACACAGCCACCACAGTGCCACCTCAGCTCCACCTCCTCCCTGCACCTTTGGAATGGTGTGCCCTCCTGGAGGCACCAGGTGGAAGCAGGCTCCATACCCCTCAGCACAAGGGCTGCAGTAACAAGGAGCTACCCAGTCATTGCAAATAAATTGTTTCAGAAATCTTGCTTTTGCGCTGGGCAAGGATCAGACATTGCCTTCTGAAATTACTGAAGTTCAAATCTTCTGGCGCTATTCCAGGCTTAAATAAAGATGAGTTATAACACCAAGCTCTGTGAAAAGCATTGAGAAAAATGCTGATCAGGAAGTTTTGAGTAAATTCTTGGCAAAACTCAAGAAGGGAAGGATAGGTTAATTTTTATAGATTTATGGTTGCCTATAAGAAGGTGAAAGGCTTGATGTGGCTGTGCTTCAAATAACTAATTTTCAGTGATTTGTTTCTGCATCCTATACTCTATCTGATTGATCCCTATACGTATCTGGAGTCCTTCAAACAGAGCCTGTCCCCTCAGATGCGGTGCCAGGTGCCAGTATGAATATTCAGGAGGGAGAAAAAATACAATATAAATTCAAACCGAATTGAATTTTTGCTTCAGCCTAGCTTCCCGTTAAGACCGCAAGGGCAGCAGTTGCCAGAGTCCTTGTGTTACCCACACTGCAGCCACTCTGAAGGCAAAAGCAACTTCTCCCTCCATGTCTTTAAGCACACTCCTGCCAGCACTAGAAGTCCTACAGATGTAACACCATACGAGATGCTTATTTGTTATTAGTTTTGAGCTACTGGTTAAAAAAGCCAGACTGGTCAACCAACAAAACCCTAAACATCTGTACTATACTTTTGAACTTTTTAACAATATGCATGTTTGTCCTCATTAGAAAGTTAGTACCTACATTCAGTTAGAGATTAAAGAAACCATTATAGATTAACTTTAATTTCTCAGTTTATAAATCAATACATAAACTTTCGTTCATTCTCACTCATTCTAGTGTTTTCAAAGAAGCTGTTCCTCTTCTGTCTAGTTACCATTATAACTAGCATTACGGGAATTAGTTTACAGTGTAAAGGAACAAAGACTATCTTGCAGTTGCCACTAGTTAAATGCAACAGAAAGAGCAACAGTATTGCACCAAGCACTAAAATAAAACCAGCAAGTTACTTGATTGCCAAAGAAGGCTACTAGGTATGACCTGAGAAAGTTACAGGCCACTCAGCTTAATTTCAAAATCTGAAGTGTCCAGCAAGTCCCAAGATAGCTAGATGTTGACAGAACACTGTCAGTAAGGCCTGATAGCAGCTGGTGAAGTGTGGGTGAAGCACAGGACCTACTACTACAAATAGCATAAAAATGCTCTAGAATGTATTTTAAAAGTAATGTGCTTGACCCAGTTGCCCCATCTTTTATTTTATTTTATTTCATTTTAATTTTTTTTTTTACGTGCTCTTTGAAAGAGAGAAACAAATGGATTTAAATCTGATCCTGAGGTGGGAGGCCATGACTCTGAGAATGACATCTTGTCAAAGACAGTGATCATCTCAACATGAGATATTGACTGTCAACCATGAGCACTTCTCTGCTTGAAATGAAAATCACACTAAGACAAATTGTTTAAGAAGGGCATGTGAGATTCCACATAAATCTGTGGCATATGTGTTTCTTTTGATATTTAAGATGTAGCAGAATTCATCCTGGTTATTCTGTCCCATCTCTAACTCAAACAGCCATTAAAGGCTGGTTTTATGAATCTACTTTCCCTGGGAATAAGCCATTTCACCTCCAGATGGCAAAACCCACTTTTAGAGTTGCTTTGGTCCTGCAGCCAAGCTATGGAGGAAAGCCCACAACTGGGCTCAGTCTGAGAGTGAGATGATGTCCACGACCAAAGGCCTCCACAAGTACCAGTCCCATGAGGTGCCTCAGTGTGTGGTTTAATAGTTGACTCATTGCTAATAACACAGAAACCTCAGGGCTATAACCCTGGTGGCACAGATTTTTCAGGGATTTCTATGAAGGCTCACTTTTTTTTTTTTTTTTTTTTTTAAAGAACTAAAGGACAACCTATTGAGGGAGAGAGAGGGGAAAGGACAAAAAAGAAAACAAAACTAAAAGGATCCCAGGAAATCATTTACCAGGCTTCCTCCAGAGTTAAACCCAGTACATGTATTCCTGATACTCACCTAATCTGTTCTATGCAGTTGGAAGTTGAAAAATTTTGATGGACTTCTTGGGTAACCTGCTCCACTACTTCATTAGTTTTACCATTGGAAAGCTTTTCCCATTGCCTAATTTTGCTGTAAAGTGAGACATCTTTCTTGTCATATCTACCCCAAGGCAGAATAAACTATTAATTTGTCTTTTGAAAAGTCTTTTTCATTGACAAAGTTTAATTTAGGAACTATTTTAGGAAAAGGTCTCTCAACAGATCAGGTACTTTTTCTGGCAAGTGTACATTTTATGCACTCAAATACAGTTATTATACTTGAAATAACATATATCCATTTAAGATTTTTTTAAAATCCATTCTTTATATATGCAATATAAATTAGTTCAAAGTTAGCACCAGTATGACTGTTATTTATCAGTTTTCCACAGTATGTCCAAGTCAATTTACCCAAGGGAAATATTCTTTCAGCTATTACCTCAGGAGTAGATATGAATGTAGTATTTATAGACTGTATTGAGTATCCAAGAAAATGAGCTTTTACAGGTAGATACAATATTATACCATTTCTGAAATCAATATTCCCATAGCATGTGAAGACATACTCCTTGGTCTCTCAGTACATAATACACCTCACACCAAAGCAATGTCCAACCTTGTCAAGTCTGTAAGCTCTAACAAGCAGTAGAATAGCCTAAACTGTTTTTCTGGAGAAAGTGGTTAAATTAAACTAAGGCAACAATTTTCTGAAATCAGAAAGAAGTCAGGCATTTCCGAGCTTGTACAGACTGTCATGTAAAACGTGTTTGTATCTTACTGTGTTTCTCTGTGGGTATACTTATAAGCAAAATATTTGTCATCAGTTCTTTAATGATCTAATGTATTTATAGCAGTTCTTCCAACATATCACAGTCAAGATGTGACTATTTTGATTTTAAGGCTATCATAAAACATTTGGTGTGCTGTTAAAGAGAAGCATTATGCAATTACTGAAAGAGTCTCTTCATCATCCTTAATAAACAAAGTTTAATTATAGTAGACTTACCTAATGTGCAGAAATAACTTATAGGAGGTGTAAAATATTTTAAGATCCTGTTCACTGTAGGCTAGAGAGACAAACATCTTACTAGGGTGTTCCTCAACATTTCCATGCTTTGAGAGCTGACAGAACGATTACCAACTTTTTTCTTGGGATCTGCAGAAAAGCAATTAAATGGTTTTGCTATATCAACTTCAGGAATACATTTATCCCCTGACTTAAGCTGCCTATGATCTAGAAAAGCAGCTGGAAGCAAGTATTGTTTCTTATTGTCCACTAATTTGCAGACAAAATGTCTTTTTCTAAATAGTAACATTAGTCACAGCAACTGCAAGCACTTGTACATCAGTAAAGTTCAAACCATTTATCTATAGTGCAATTTTTACATTTTTAGATATTTATAATATTGTTTCACTGAGGTTTTGAAAATACTCATTTAGAGAGCACACTATTCTTTTCTACCTACACAACAATAAACATTGGAAACATTTGGATATTTCCAGGGGTTTGAGGCATCAGTAGCCACAACCTTTAATTGCTTTCTAAATTGAAAGAAGATCATGTTGTTCACAGTAAATGAAGCTCTCACTCTAAAAAGCTGGACTGCTTCAGAAATGGATAGAAAATGTTATTGAATTTGCTGTCATAATCAAGAGATTTATATGAATGGCTGCAGAGAGTACAATTGCTGTCTGCTGATTTTACAATGCTAATTTTTGTTGTTCTCTCTAAAAAACCTACTGAGTTTTGTTTGTAGAAGCTATATTAAAATTATTTTTTCTAATCTACTCCATTTTCCTCTTACATCTGACAGTACCTCATTACTCATAAAGAAATGTTTTTCTGCATGAGCCGATAAGTCTTATGTCCATGCACCTGAATCAATCTGTGCAAAGTCATTCCTCCGCTCAGGAAAGCAATGCAGAGCATTTCTTCCAACACAGGCAGGAGTGGACGCATTGGGGGAAATGCTTCCATCCTACTCAGGGTCATGATCCATGCAGAACCAGTCAAACCAATGGCGCATCACTAGCACTTCAAACTGGTCTTCTTTCACAATCAGATTTCAGCTTGCAGGCCATGGATATACTCTGGTCAATATTTAAGTCATGACAAATGGGAATAAATTCACCCTTAGATCGTGCCGTCTCAAGCGTTTAAGCATAATCACAGGCTCTAGCCTTTTAAATAAGCTACAGTTATTTTTGAGACAAAAGTAAATTTAAAACATATTTCCATGTGGAATTAATGACATTTCAGAACCTTTGCCATGTAAACTGTTGTTTGATCAAATTCAAAGGACTTGATGTTGCAACAAAGCAGGGGCACCTGGCTTCCTGGCACTGTATGTGACAAAGTCAGAGAACCTTTCCAGAGAAGTAAAACCCTTCTCTGTCTTTCCCAGGCCTTGACCTTCACCCAGCCAGGCTCCTGAGCCTTCAAACAACAAGCCATTAGACAGCGTCCATGGAGCCTCCACTCCAGGTCTTCTGAGGGTGTTTTTTCTGAACTCTTGCTCAGTGCTTCTCCCCAGCTCTGAAAGCAACATTTTTCTCCTTCCAGTTCCATGACCGAGTCGTGAAACCCTCATTGTATGACTTCCCTCCCTGCTCAGAAAGTGCCAGTAACACCGTAACTCTTTATGGGCTGGGGGCCTCACCTATTTATAGGCTGCGAGATGAACATTTCCAGAGAGCCTTGTTATGACTTCTGCGCACAAGTTTCCATGCCATGCCCGAGTGAATTGGTATATGATCACACTTCAGCACAACACACTTCATTGCAAAAAGTCAGTTGAGTATTTCACAAGGCTTATCACATTTGACATTTACATAGTGAGTAACAAAGCTTTTCAGAAGTTCTTCTCATGGAAGGTTTCTTTACCTGGTGTACAGGTACAATACTTGATCCATACTGTGTAATATAGTACTTTTATGGGTGAAGTCTGTCATCCTCAGCTACAGTTTAATAGCTTTTTCTTTAAAAGACACATTTTCTTGGTTTTATCCAAAGACTAGGGCTCCTCACAATAAAGACAAGTGCCTTTAGAGAGGACAGATCACACTGAAGATAAATACTTAACCCATAACTAATGGATACCTTGGACAGTTTAACAGGCTGATTTGGTCCACTCTCAGATGACAAACTGGAGCAAGGGATGTCCCTGAAAATAAGCAGTAGCTGATCATGCACCCTCAGTACATGGAAGTACTGATCCCAGATTAGCCCTAAAAGACTCTGCAAGCCCCTGTCATACAGTCCTCTCTTTTGTTCAGCTGTGTGTAGGAGGGTTGGTTGACCCACCTGCCTGTGTGGTAGAAATACAGCCTCTTTGTTGATCTAGCACCTGGCACCTGCATGTGAGGGACCTTCTTCATGCTCATTATGCTGAAGGCCATTCTCTACTGCGCCATTCCTCATGCAGGACAATCATATTGGCAGTTAGCACCACGGTCCCTTTTTCTATGAGGTTTGTCTGTCTTTCTCTGTTACAGAAGAAGTGCTACATACTCATAAAGCCTGGCTGGCAAAGGCAGCCCTCTGTTCCAGGGTACATCTGATCCCTTCCAGCCAGGTTCTACTGCTCTGCTCCTTCCATGCACTGCAACAACTGCTGTGCATGTCCTGAGCTAAAGACACACAAATAACCTGTGCCCATCTTTGCACAGCAGCATTGGTTCTCTGAGCGAAGAGGGAATGATGCTACAAGAAAAAAGAAAAAGATAAAAAGAAAGAAAACTAATCTGATTTTTCAGAGGTCATGAGAAAGTGAGACTCCAAATTATTTCTGTCTTCCAAAATGCATCATTAATTTTCAGCATTTAAAAATTATTTCTGTGGTGTTTTTCTGGAAAAACATAGCTGACCTCTTATAATAAGGCATGCAGATTCTAAAGCACGTATTAGACTATCTTAATCCAACCAAGTCTTACTCTAAGACTTAATTTCTCAAGACATTATGGACATTTGAAACTAGAAGAATCTGAATTTTAAGACCTGTTATTAGGAACACTAAGCCAATGTACATCAGGCCTTATGAGTTGAGGTCAGTAACATTTACTGCAAGTAATTATTCACGTCTTTTTAATAGACTTTAAATCCCAGAGCAACCTTTATATGAATTCCAGCCTTTCCTAAACAGCAGATATTTCACTAAATTAAAGGCTTTTTATTAATGAACAACACTCATGCTTATATAAGCATTTTCAGTGGCCTTATGCATTTTATTTCTGGTATAATTCTTCTAGTTTCAGCACTAAACTTTGTTAGGACCACCTTCTAGGCCGAAGAACTCTCTATTATAACATGAGGTAATGAAAGTTTCTGGAGAGAACACTTGTTCAAACCAGTGTGCCAGGTGCAATGCCATCAATATCATAGACAGTAGCAATACATTACTGGTGATCGACTTTACTAAAATTACCTTCTAGTTTCATTCAATTTTAGTGTTACTCCCCCCATTTCCCCAAGAGTGCTGATCCATTCATGCACATCTTGACCCTTGTGTTAGAGGGGATTACAAGGCTGTCCCCATGCAGTCTCTCCTGATAGAAAGGAGCTACTGCAGAGGAGTCCATAGACATCTCCTGCTCTTGTCTGGAAGACAACCTCCTCTTCCAAGAAGGATGAGGAGATGTCTCTCAGCTCCCTGCACAACACCCAGATGAGGTTTTCCAGAGCTTTCTTGCCCTGGTTTAGTGGCAAATGTCTCTTGGTGACAGAATTTTATCTGCAGGCAACAATCAAAACCCTTGGAGGTCATCACAAAGGAGTCATAGAAACTCACCCTGGGTATTTTGCTTTTGTGTAATAAGAGACCTAAGTCTCTGCTCTCATTCAAACCTATGTATTCATTTTAACTTATGTGAAGCTGTGGCTAAAGAAAGAATTCTTTTCCAGCATCCAAAATTTAACAATTTATCCCATAAATATACCACTTTATAAACCAAATACATCTATCCAGAGATCTTCAGATTCTAGTAATTAAAAATAAATAAATACACACACACATGCAGACTTATCTTACTTCCTGCTTGCATTCAGAGGCAAAAACTTTGACCAAGAAACCCTGAATTTCAGTGACACTAAGCAGTAAATTCCATGATTCTCCTGTTACACAGGACTGTGACTGTTCCTGTCTTTTGAGAAACAAGGTACATAATATACACGAAAATCAGCTCCACAGGTGAGTAGAATGGTCTAATACTTGCAGAGCAATCTTCAAAATGTTAGTGCATGTGAACTACCAAACACCTACTCCCGTATTAGAGACAAATAACAAAGTTAAAAGTATAACACACTAATGTATCCTGAAGGTATGAAAAGATCTAACCTTGTATGGAAGTCCTCAGTAATGCAGAAGGTATATAAAAAGTTAAGACAGATTTGCTATTATTTATCTGCTTTTCTAGGCTTAAAATAAGATTTATAACTACTATACAAACATCTTCGTGACATCTTGGCACAAAAGATAAACTCCTCTAAGAGAAAAATATATTATAAACAAAGAGAAGAGAAATACAGATATAATCAGTCATACTCAGCTATAATTTAATTCTCTGGCACTCATTTTTCCTTCCTCATCTCTCAGTGCAGGGATGATTATAAAAATCTCTAGCAAATTCAAAATCAACAGGAGATACTTTGGGTCATATCTGACTAATGTAGGATTTGCCAGCAAACAAAACCCATACGCAAGAACATTGTCACTGAAATTCTACCACAAAGCAGAGGTTTCATCCCCTTCTTTCTTGGACAGTTTCTGTTCTCTTATAGAAAACCCACCAAATAATTTTCTTTGCTACTTTTCTGTGATTCCTCACTGTCTTCTTGGCCAACTGATTCAAAATCAAAAAACATTGTTTTAGCAAGTATATAAAAACCTATTAAAGAGGAATATAAATCAAAAATAGGAAAGAGAACTTAATGAAAGCAAAACATATTTAATAAGACCACTATTTTACTCAAAATATATAATTATGAGACTAACATGTTTTCTTAGGCGACGGCATCTCATGCTTTTAAACACACATTGAAAGCATAGTCTTAAAGACTCAGTTACATAGTTCTTTCTGAAGTTTTTACAAGATCCTAGTAGTTTTATCACAAAACTCATAAATTTTCCAATCAGTTAAATCTGAATTTCAAAAATTGAATATCTAACCTTCTGAATTGGTGCCACCAATAAAAGACCTGAGGATAAGATAATCTTCTGTTAATCTTATTGCTTTTCTGACAAAAGCTTAACACCTACAAAATACCTTGTTTATGATGTACTGCTGTCTTCACATAGAAAACATATGCTTCACAGACATACAAGAAACTATGAAGCTTCCCTGAGCAGCATCTCCACCCTATATGACCACAGTGTGGGTAACTTATTGACTTATACCAAATTAATTTCACCATCCTTTCAGTTTCCAGCAACCCCACATCAGCTAATAGGATCACCCATTTTGCAGAGGAACCACCCTTGTATCACAGTCTTCAGCACTTTCAGTCAAAAATGACATTTTAATTTTGAAACACTCAGAGGCATCTTAGAAAGTCCTCTGTACAGAAGGACTAACAGCTTTGTCCCAGCAGAATTCAAAACTCTCTGTCAAGTATAAAAATACTTAATATCTCCACTAAATACCACCAAAGAGCTTGGAATTCCCAAAGACCTACCATTAGGTACATGCCAGAGGAACCAGGAAAACAAGCTGTCTGGAGTCAAAAGAGGGACAAGAGAAAACTTGGTTAATGGGGACTCAAGTTTGTCACAGGCACTCAGGCTTCTGGATATCCTCTCCAGACCCAGCCACACAGGTAGAAGAGGTTACCGTTTCCCAGGATTTTCCTACCTAAGCATTCTCTCATTCATTTAAACCAAACTTGAACAATCGAGTCTGTTATTCCCCATCCACCTCTTTGATTTGCAAGGACTGCTTGTGCAGGATGGACATTAGGGAGCACTCAACCAGGAGCTCACCTGGGGAGCAGCCTATGGCAGAGGAGCTGCAACAACTCCTTTCATCAAGTGCAGTGGTCCTGGCAGAAAGTATCTGTTTATGACTTCCACCGAACCAGAACCATCTCCAAATAACATTTTAATATTGACAAAAATCAGTACATTCTTATCAGTAGGTGTTCTATTGATTTATTTTCCCTAACCAGCTGTACAATTGCTAAGAAGCTGATGCACTGTCAGACATTTCGGTGACTCAAGTAATGAATAATTGGCACTTAATCCAACCAACTGTCTCATTAGACAGTCTCTGAAAGCCTGTTCACAGTAAATACTGGTTTTGAGTGGGGAGTTGCAAGTACAAATATTCCCAGTGTGCATTTCTTGATTCTTACTTCTTCAACTATTGTCTCCACATAAGCTCATCTCTCCTTTACAGGCATTGTAACATTTTAGTTCTGTGACATTTTCATCCTGTGAGATTTTCAACCTAGGCAATTAAATCCCACAATACTTGCCTGCAGAGGTCTTTATATTCATTTATCATTCATAGGTCTTTATAATCATACTAAAGTACTTGATTCTGCCCAGAGAAACCTACAGACATAAGGTTATTGTGTGATAAATTACTATCTGTCAACTTTCCTCAAATCAAGTTGCATATTCTATAGCCAGTGACATATTCCACAGCTAGAGTCCACAACCACACTTGTGCCATCACTTGAAACTTCATGAGAAGAGCAAATAGACACAGAATTTGAGTCTTGGGTATCTGTAACCTTTAAATTCACTTATACTCTTCCTTAGGTGCACGAGAAAAAAGTGTTTAATGACAAAAAGATTAGTTCTATATTGAAACAGAAGCCCAAATGATTATGTGAATTGAATTACCTTCTCTTATGCCTTGTACAGAAGAGAATACTGAATGGTAAAAAAAGGACTATGTATTTGTTGGTTTGAATCATCAATAGCTTATATTCATGTATAATATTTAGACGAATGAAGCCTTCCTTGTGTCGAACAGAGCAGTGGTGGCAAGGGAGAAGACTTTCTCCAAGTATCTTACCCTGAGATACTTGTCTGCTACATAAAGCTAGTGTATTCGATTAGCTTAGGGCATGAATCTTTCCTCCTTCCAGTTTCCATAAGGATGAACAAAACCCTGCTGCTTACAGCAAAACACAAAACTTGCTCCACACACACCTACTCATCTCCATTATTTTTAGTGCAAATGTTTGAAGCAGTTCATTGAAGAAAAAGCTATTAAGGAAAAACAAGCCCTCATTTCCTTTCAGCTTGCAAGGTAATTAGACTGGCAAAGCAGTTACAGTGTTAATTTATTCCTGGCAGATAAATTAACTGCTAGTTTGCAGAGGATGGAGGAATGACTCACATCATTAACACAACTTTATTAACTACAGTATTTCCCCCTTCCCTGCCTCCCACCTTCGTGTCCTTTGGGCATAAAGCTGAGACCGGAAGGTCCACTTAATTGTGTTTTACAGTGTTTTCAGGGATTGTGTCTGTCTCTGGTTGCCAGTCCCAGGGTTCAGCCTCACCAACATTTTGGAGTGGCTTCTACTCCCAGTGCAACTGATCAGCTCCACTGGGAACGTGGCCAGGGCCTTAATCTGTTCATCGTTTTTCACAGTCGTAGCAGTCAGGTAAATATCAGCAATACCTTCTACAGTATAGCAGCAAGTCTGCCAGGAATGTTATTAGGACCTGATTTTTAGGTGTTTTTACAAAAAACACAGCTAGGAAAGTTTCCTGCAGACTGAAATTAGAGGGCTGGGTCCTTCAAACAGTCATTCACACAAGCAGCCCCTACCTGCAAGCTTCGTCAATGGCACTATTCACGTGAGATTTTATGGTTTACGGGATTAGACACCGTATGTAATGTCTCAGGCAGCCACACACCCTGAGCATGGCTGAAACCCAGCTACACAGCACAGCCCTTCTACCCTTTCTCCATCAGCAGCCGAGGGGCTGGAAAATACAAATATTAAAAAAAAAAAATGAACGGAAGTTGCCTTCTAAATCCTCAATGTCGTCATTGCTCAGACAAATCCAACTGCTCGTGAGATGTATGCAGTCTCCCTTTAAGCCCACTGTGATGAATTCAGCCTTCACACAGGCCTGCATTGTAAATTGTGGTAAATAAGTTGCTACCAGCCCTACATAACCAGTGAATTAGTTTTTTAGGCTTACCAATATGACATGTTTCAACAAGATTTACATTCAGTTTTTAAAGTGTTAGTATGTTTGTGTAATTATTTTCTTATACAAATCCCAGCAGAGATGGGGACCATTTTTAAGGACCTCCATCATTGCAAATATCACTTTATCTCTGTCATGGGACCCCTGCTAATCCACAGGCCCTTTGACCCAGCAAAATTAGCCTCTTGCCACATCAAGAAAATTTCAAGTTCTGTTGTTTTTTAGGTTAAACAAGACCCTACGGCAACTTTAAGTAGAACCTGTTATACTGGCTCAGGTCTGCCTGCATGGTATGTGAGTTTCAGGTGCTCACTTAAATTAACAGGGATGATGAAGGAGGCACTTGTACCTTAACTCTCTCCAGACCTTGTGGGAATAAGACTATTACAGCCTGCATTTCACTGGTGACACTACCATGGCATAAAGATTATTTCTCTGTGAGTTAAAAGTTTGGCTACCATGTCTCTCGAAGGAGGTGTTAACCTTGGTTGCTCTCAGAGAAGCTTCTACAGGAAAAAAACACTGGGATTTGTCATGGGTTCTCAATCCACCCTCTGCCCACTGCCACCAGTCCCAATGGTCCAATCCAGTGCCCCGGGGTACACCAGCTATAGCAGATCTTTGACCAAACCATCCCCCAAAGCCAGACCAAAGGAAGGACACTCAAGGTCCCTGCATTACTCACAGGGGAGTGCTGAGTGCTGGGGTGGGCAATATCTCCAGAGACAACTGCTTCTGGACCACCCATACAGGCTCTGTGGGATCCAGCAACAAACCCATCTCTTCTGCACAGAAGGGCATAAGTCCAAACCTGAACTTTCTGATATTCTCAGCACTGCCCACAGCCCAGAGACACTTGTACAACCAGTGTTAAAGACAATCCTTTCTGCCCTACTTTGACACCTAATTCCACATTAAATTCTAGTTTTGTTAACCTGGAATGACAGAACACCCCAGCTCTTAGTCCCTGCCATGACTACAATATAACTGCTAGCCCAGACCACGTGTTCTTTTCATTTGCACAGTAGCATCAATAAGACAATTGGCAACAAATGAGAAAAGAAATGGCACTGAATAAAATGAGCTACAGTGCGCTTTTTAAAAAAAAATTAAGTGCCAAGCTCCAAAAAGGTATTTGGTATAAATCCATCACCAGATCATGCAGGGATAACAGGATTGCTGCTTGCACCGGGATTAGGGCTAGGTTTAGACTTAGTATTTAGGAAAGCAGAGAGTGGAGAGTTTGATATATGGTAAGGAGAAAGTGATATGAATAGTGTATGGGGTGGAAAGCCTAATGGTAGCTTTTAGGTTGAGCAGGGTTTAGGGTTACTGGCAGTAGGATCCAAAGCTTGCAGCCAGATCTGAAAATTGCAAAGACTAGAGTAAAACCTGTGTGTGAGGACTAAAACTTAGCTCAGGTGTGAGCAGGGCTCATTTGCTGGTGGGTTGGTGTGAGGTAACAGGCTGGACAGCCAGGACATGGACAGGTAGGATGAGAAGCAGGAGAGAACTTGCTCTTCACAAGAGGGACAAGTGGTCTGCTGCTCCCTTCTTGATAATGAATTAGGGAAGGTTCAAAATGTAAAGTGTAGAAGATGGAGGAGTAAGTGTATTGCCTGCTGGCCTGAAGTAGCAGCATTACCAGAATAGAGAATGGCTTATATTTCTGTTGGTTCAGGTGGGGTTTACTGGAGTAAGGTCTAAGGACATTACTGTGTGAGTCTACAACAGCTTTTAAAAACAGAGTTACCATGAGCTTTTAAAGTTAATCCTCTAGTCATTCCCACTTAATATGCATGGGGCTGTACTGCACACAGCTTTGGTGCATGTAAATAGACTCCTTTCAGACAAAACAAACCTGAAAGGTCCCCTCTTGCTGTAAGCCAAGTGCACTCCCACCCTTAAAGAGGACATGTGGGTCCCTAATTCTGTTTTGCTAATCCGCCAAGGTCTCCAGGACAATCTGTTCTTGGAGACTCCTAAACAGGTTTTAGCAGCATGTTACAAGCTGCAATGGGAGGCATTGTTATTCAGATAGTGTTGTGGGTCCCAAAATAACCTGGCCAGATAAACTGCTATGCAAGGACCTGAGAAAAAGTTGACCTTGTAATAGAAAAGGCCTTGCATGTATTTAACCTATCTCAATAAGAACATAAACTGGATGGAGGCAGTTTGGAGACTGTAGCAAGTTAAAAGAAATGCCGAGTGAGAGTAAGATATTCATAGCAGATGTGATAAAACCTCTGACTGGATGTGAAAAAACAGTTTTGCATAGCACATAGGAGTTTATAAAGAGTGTTTGATGAGGACAGATCAGTGGAGAAGAAAACAAAAGAGAGAAAAGGAGGATACAATGTCAAGGAGTATTTCCAGGACCTGAGAAACAACACAAGAACTTGAAATGCTATACGGTGATGTGTAAAATTGATCAACTCTCATTTAAATACAGTTTTGCTTATTTGTAACAGATACAAAGTTAATCTAATGTGTCCCATAGTTGTTGATAATACAGTTGTACCCTAGATGATTGCTAACTGTGTGTGACCGTACTTGCACTCTGAAGTGTGATGACAGACCACAACAGCTATTTCTCCACTGTAGGGATTCATTTGCAACCTCCCGAAGAGCTGACAGCTCTCTCCTGGTCTGGCTGGCCCAGCTGATGACCTATGGAGGCTTCAGCACATGTGGAAGCTGATGCAGCTCTACCTGCGCCCTCCAGCCAGGCCTCAGTTAGACCGGATGGAACGAAATGCACCAGCATTTTCCAAGAGCCCAAGGAAAGCAAACACCTGAATGAGTTCATACTCATTTCCCACTCTCATTACCCAGAAGTAGACACTTTAGGCAATTGCTTCAGAGACTGTCTCTAACACAACTTCATGGAGAGTATTATTTGCTTACTCCTGCCAGCTCAACACACTCTAAGAGTCAGTGGCCACGAGATTTCACACGGAAACAGCCGCTCTCTGGAGCACAAATACAAATCTCAAGCCTTTACCCACTAATAATGAAATTGTAACACCATCAAGAAGTCTTGTCTGTGGCCTTTGCAGAAGTTTTGCACTTGTTGCTGATCATACTTTGTCTCAAAGACTATGTGATCTCACCAGACCAAACTTCTCTCCTGGGTCCAGATTCTCCATCTGGCCAGCCATAGGCACAAAGGCTCCCAGGAATTCATAGTCCGTGTATTCTTCATGAAACAAAAGGACGTCCCAGAGCAATTACTCTGGGATGTTTTCCTGGAGCGGCTGCTGTATTTATAATATTAAGCCCACCATCCTCCCACACTGTGCCTTTGGCCAAAGGGAGTATGACACGTGGGGCCATATGTAACAGCGGTTTCTTTGTTAATCTAAGTTCAAGAGAGAACTAAATACAAGAGACAGCTCTGGGCTATATAATTAAACCAAGATTCAACTGAAGAGCTAGTTTGATTTACAGATAGAGAAATGTCTGTGGACTGGACTGCTACCAATAGGAAAGCATGATCTTTCTTCTTGTTTGGGTAAGTTGTTTATTATTATTAAGCCTATGACTAAGTTTGTGGTTATGTTTACAGTTCAGGTTGGGTTATAGAGAGCAGAGACTGAAAGACTCGGATCTTGTCAGGCCTAGCAAATTAGGATGAGGACTAGTAGCAAAACGAAGCAAACTCCTTATGAATACATCTGCTACTGAGACATGTCTTGTGGTGAAACTAGCATTAGGAGCATGGTCAATGTGTGGCTACTGAACAACAGTGGTGGGGAAACAATTTGTCTTTACTATTCATTCTAAATTTGAATGATCTAGAAGACTCATCAACAAGACTTTGTCTAGACTAAATGTATTTAGTTCTACACACTAAAACTTTAACTTTATTCCACCCATAAAGAGAGGCCTAGCTGGAAAAAACTCTATTCTTCCCTTCTAGCAGTGGTCTTCATTGTAAGAGATCAAGCCTTGAAGACCATAGCCATGAATATACGCCTTCAGGTCCTGCTGTTAATAACTCTACCAGTCCTAGCACAAGGCTAGTAGATTATTAGCCCTTCACCCAAACACAGAAAATAAAGTACACACACACATACATGCATCATTTATGTCTGTGTGTATAGCCTTCTGGAAGAGGCTGAAGTAATATGACCAATAATAACCATTCTCTACCTCTTGCACAGCACTTCATCCTAGACAAAGTCTACATGTTCTTGGTTTAAACCAAACTCTTAAGGGCCTGGTACTCTAAAATCCAAACTCCAGTTGATGTTATTGGACTAGATTATGAGTCTACAAAATCTATACTTGCCTAATTCCTAGGCACTTTTAATGATCCAAATACTCAAACTAGTATTGCAGGCTCTGCTGTTTCCAACCTTAAAATTGATTGTATCTTTGAAACATTTCTGCAGGTAGTAGAGAAGCACAAAAGATTCTTGCCTTCTGGCACAAGCTCGTGTCTTCTGTATTGCACCTTTAAATAATGCTCTTCTGGCCCTGATGCCTATTGCACTAACGTGATGTCTGGACATAGTTAGAGTCCCAGGATATTTATCACAGTTTGAAAAAAGAATGAGCTCTTCCCCTCCAGCTACTAGTCCTGACCCTAAACTGCCATATAGATATCTACTTTCTGTCAGGCCCTGCTAATCATAACCTCTGCCTTAGCTGCAGGCCACAGAAAGACAGAAAATAGTTTTCTTTTATGAATCCATCTCATAACTTAGGTGAGAGCAATATTCCTTCTACGTCTAAAAGCCTCGTTGTCCAACCCTGCTGTCCATCACCTTAAGGAGAGGCCAAGCACTGACCCCAAACTTAATTATAACCCTGGAAACTCCCATTGGAGCATTTGAAGGAAAAGGGGTATTGCAGGCTTTCACAAACTGGTTTTGCTTCTCTTGAGTTTGCAAGGCAAATATAGACAGTGTCACAGGGCTCAGCATTATCACAGTTCGTGTAGTTTTGATATTTGCACCCATATGGATTCCAAATCATTTTTGTTACTCTGATCACAGGCAAAAACTTGAAATCTCTGATGATGAGGAACATCTCACTTTAGGTCAGATGTAGATAATTATACTGCAGATGTCTAGACACCTGGAATTCCTTTATATCTGATGGAGGGAAATAGTTACCTTGAAGGAGCCATTTCTATGAGATAAAGTCTACTCTCAAATGATGAATCTTATTCATCATGAATCTTTTTCATGTTCAACTATATCTCTGTCACTATAAAAACAGCTGAAGGTGAGTAGCTCAGATGTAGATATCTACATTTAGTCAGATAAATCTTTTAAACTTGCTTACTAACCTGCAAGATCAGTATCTTGAATAATCAGAAGATTTCCATATACGCTGCCTTTACAGCATTATGATTTATAGCTTAATGAAAAGGACTTTCAAGGGCATAACAACATGGAATTTCTTGAATCTATTCTAAGGAGGGCTTTTTTTAGTATCTCCACTTCAGAATTACATCCATCTATGAAAAAGGAGAATCCAGTATAATTAAATGTTTGTAATAAACGCAAAATTCATTTAGGTCTGCTGGTGAGGTGTCAAAAAGTGGCCTAGTGAGGCTGAGACTCAGTAGAGCAGTGGCAATTTACAGCATATCACCATCTGGCCTGGGAGCTCTTTCATCCCACCTCACCAGAACCAGAGGAAGGAAACAAGAAGATCACCACTACCAGGAATGCTACATTTCATAAAGTCACCTTGGAGGAATGGTTCCAAACAAATATTTCAGCTTCTGGGAATTGTAAAAATGTTCCGCTACTTTTTACTAAGGTTTAGTCACCTGCTGTATACAATACCTACTTCTTACACATTATGCTGAATTACTGATCTGAAAAGAGCCACCTGCAACACTGTCATCAGGGCTTCTCAGCTGATACGTCGTGATTTTTTTAATGCTCATCCTTTCCCAGTCATGGTTGATTAAACAATGAAATTCAATATAATGTATGGGGGAGCACTAACTGCCTCTTCTGACATAGTGTCTAATTACAGAATATGCAGCTGAGAAAGTTAATGGTTTCCAAGTATAAACTTGGTGCCTATTCATTTGCCATGGACCAGTCAGGAAGTTGATTTAATATAATATTTGGAGGGATTGTGGATTTTTAATTGGTAGCAAAGGAAGCAAAAAGCAGTGGTAGGGCACTAAAGACTAAGTAAAAATACAGTTGGTTAGCTCAATTATTATTCACAGAGAAACTACAAGTCTTTGGTAGGGTGATAGAACTGAAATACCACTACATTCATATAGTTATTACTGTGAATCAACCGCCCTGATGACAGATGACTTATTGAGGAACTGTTGTCCTATATTCAAATCACACACAGTGTTCCCTTCAGAACAGATGAAGTTTCCTATCCACTTACCCTACAATGTCTCTAATGACAGATGTTTGGATAAGCACAACAGTTGGTCATCTCACATCAGTGGGGACCATTTCTGCAGGGATGTGCTTTGGATCCTGTATTAATATTTTTTGTTGTCCTATTTCTTTGTCATGTTAGGAACTTCTTTCATGTAAAAGTTATTTCCCCAATTTTATACTGTAAGTTTTATCATAGCTATTCATCTAGGTCTTTTTAAAGTCTCATTTTAATAAGAAAAAAATTTAGTAAGTAGTGTCATTTTCAAATTCAAGAGTGTCTTATCAACTCTTATTCATGGACCTAAGGGCAATTCATGATTAGAAAGCAGAGGTCTGATTGCAGACAGTTTCTCCATTTCTGCTTTCTTACCAAAGCCTTTTGTGTGTTGATAGAGAAAAAACAGTGCTTAGAGGCAAAGTGGAAAAATGCCATTAAAAGTTACAATACACATTTGCTTTCAAGGGAATATGGTTTTGAAATTATATAGGTTTAGATCCTACTTTAAAATTCACTAAAAAATTGTTCTTATTTTAATTATCTCTGTGCTCTGTTCTCTTACTTGAAGTATAAAATCTGAAAGTATTTAAATTTGTAGAAACACTATTTTTTTCCCCATGTTCACATTTAAATTCCAGCTTTAAACAAAAATGTATTGGAAGTGAAATATATCTGAGCATTCACCCTTGAAATCAGAACAGAACTGCTCAAAGATAATTTAAAAGGGCATACATATTATGTTTGGCTTCCTCGGGAGTTATCAGAGAGATCCCAACTAGTTTGCATCAACTGTTTCAAAGTAATTTAATATATAATGCATACTAAACATATGACACACTGTGTGGGAAAATTGACATTTCTATAGTTGGTTACTATATGAAGAAGGAGGAAAAAAGTTATGACAACTGCTTGTCAAGACATTTATTTCAGTGACATCTGCCAATGCTGAACTGAAAAAAGAGCAGTATCAATGGTGTGTTCTTAAGAAGTTATTTAGAACATAGGAAGTGATGGTAAGTGGTGGAAGTAATTTGCTTCCATTATTGTTACTAGTATGTTTTTAAGACCCACAATGTATTGACGTTTACTTTTAGCTTGAGCATATTTTATTGAAAAAAGCCTTCTGCAGTCATGGGAGGGCATAGAGTGGGGCATATACAGCAGCACTTTTATGAACAGAGAGAAGTCAATGAATAGGAAGAGATTTCTGTGCTCACTTAGTGACTTATTTATTACTAAAATGGGTAGGGAAATAATTAAAGGGGAGGCATCAGAAGAGATTTTCAGTCATACACATTTGCACAGCAAGCCATCCTTCTGATCAGCTGCAACATGGGTCATACTCCCTATGCGAGCATTTACTGTTACTCCATAAAGATTGCTCTACAGGAATTTTCCAACATGGAGAAAAAACTTATCATAAATGTTTATGCACCGTCCCACACTATCTTCTGCCCTGTCCCTTTCTGGTGCCTTTGCTCATCCTGATGATGGCAATGATTACAATGAAGAAGACTCCTTCACTCTACCTGAACAGGTATCCAGAAAGTGACCAGAATAATGTGTCAAAGCCATGAATATCCAACTACAAAAGTAAATAACAAAGGGGTATGTCAGCCTTTGTATGCCAAACACAAGAACTGTCAACCTTTGTATGCCAAACACAAGAACTGACCTCTAGGAAATAAATGGTAAATGGGTAAGAACTTGGAATGAAGTGGCTAGTGGGTATGAAGAGTCCAGCAGTCCCTAGTAAGCCTCGATGTGCAAAGCTAAATTTGGCATTAGCTATGCTGTTTATTATGTGAGAGCAAATGCAAGTCAGCAGATCAGGAAGGGAGCAAAACTAGACCTGATCCTATTTCTTCCTGTGTGCAAGTCCTTCAATCTTTGTGCCACAGTTTCTTTTTACATGTGGGGAGAAAGGAAAAAATGCCAACCCACAAGAAAAAATCCTCCCTTATAAAACAATTATATATATATAGGATCTTAGCAGGAATCTCAGAGTAATAATGATCTCATATAAAACACTGAAGAGAAGAGAGAAGCATAGAAAAAAAAAAAAGGCAAAAATATGTCCTAAGTGGATCTGCAACACAAGCTACTGTTCCAGCACAGCCTGTGCCTATCACTTGCAGATAAGAGCTCTGTATGAAGCTTCAAAACCCCCATTCTCAGTTGTTTTCTGCAATCATCGTGGAATGCTGGAAGTTATGCAAACATTTGTAGTGGAGTCTTTTTTGTTTTTACAAGGAAAAACTGAACTTGAAAGTACACTTTATGAGGAAAAACTGCCTATCCAGGACTGCCTCTCTTTTCCACTCCAATAGGAATACAAGCACCTTCTCAATCTCCAGACTTGCTGCCCATTGAGCACCCTCCTCCATCCCTCTACAGAAACGATCTACGTAACATTTCTGATCCATCTGCTGCTGCCACTGAAATAGTGTCCCTACCCATGAATCCCAAGGTGCTACTTCTGCACAAAGCTCGACTGTAAATGGGAACACTAGAGGAGAAAGGCTGCAGTTTTCCCCACTACATGGCTTTGATTTCCAGTTACGGGTTTTTTTCCAGTTGACATTACACCTACATTTAAGGTTTACAAGAAACAGAGATACCCAAGGAAGCTCCAAATGGACTGATTTCCATATCAGAAGTAGTATGGGTGTAGAGTTCAACTTGGTGTAGCTCATGTGTGCAAGGAGACGCTGGCAAGCACAGGCTACAATCAGTGCAGGTGGAACTTCACGCTGCTGCCCTCAGATAGCATCTGCTGAAAAGGAAATGCACATTTAGGACTGGAACTTGAAAACAATTACCTGGGCTATAGCAGGCTGCTCTGCAGGAAGCCCTCAGATATGTGATATGCTGGCACATAAATAACAATTCGAGCTGGAGTATTGGTTGCCGTAGCTCAAACTTGGTTTAGTGTAAAACAGAGGTCTGAGGTTATCTTTTTAAAGGACAGATGAATGTTTTGCTCTTCTATACCTGAAGGTATAAAAGGGAAACTTGCCACAGATTGTAAGAGGAAAAACAAAAGCCATTTAAAACTGTTTCCTTACTTAGCTCTAAATCTTATCTTCTTGTAAATTTTCCCAGAAGCTACTTATCACCTGAATTTATATGCTATAAACTCTTGCTTTAACAGGGAGAAAAACAATAGTGCTGAGCTTTCTCAGGCTCGGTCTGTGAAAACTAGTGGACATTTAAAGTGAATATGTTAAAATTTCAATGCCAGAGACACACTGCACAGGACTTGCTGCATACAATGCCATGGAAATCATGGAGAAATTATCTTTTTAACATCACAGTATATAATGTCTGCTGGGGTGACTCAGTCCCAGGAAGTCATAACTAGAGGTCACATGGTCTGGATGTACTTCTGTGTCCAAAGTTTGTTTTCCATCAAGTCTAATCTCCAGTGAGAACCAGAGGCAAAATACATTTGTTGTTTTCACATTTTTCATTATCTGAAGAGCAGAAGAACAGTCATACTGAGGGAGCCCACATTTCCATATTCTCCCTTGCCCCATAGCCATCACTGGCCCACACTGATGCCCCAAAGCAGCAATATTTGCACCTGGATGCTTCCTTGGTACATGCCCCAGACCCCCACTCAAGGGCCTCTGGGGTCAAGGCTGGCACCTTTGCATTTTTTCCCCCCAGAATTTATCCAGCTGTATTTGGAACAAATAGAACCGTCTGGCTTACACAACATCCTGTGTCAGAAGTTCCCTGGCTTCTTTGCATGTTTCCTAAAAATAATTCGTTTTGTTTGTCAGGAGCATGCTGCACACAAGTTTCATTTGAGGATTCCTTGCTTTTGTGCTGCAAAACACAACAAGCAGTTTTCCTTAGCCCTCTTCCTCATACCCTCCCTCAGTTATCTGGTTTCCAGGCTGGAAAGTCCATAGCTATTTAGTCATTCCTTGTTTGACTTCACCCTTCACTCCCTCTTCTGTGCCTTTCCCATTTCTATGATACCTTTTCTGGGGGCTGGAACAGGGTTGTTGGAGCACAACAGTAGTCTGTAACAACATAATGACCAAACCAAAAAAATCTGTTTAGTTCCTCCTTCCAGAGTTTCCTGGCAATGTCTGCAATAACCCCAATGTCTCATGTCTCCATGAGAAAGGGCAGTTCAGATTCCAACACTAAAATTAGAAGTGGTTTTTGCCCTCCCTTTATATTTATCTATGTCAAATTTCACCTGTTTTTTTTTTTTTAATCACACAGTGTTAAGAGATCCTTCACATTTAGCCCTTTTCTTTACTAACCTGAATGTCTTACTGATAGTTTGGTCACTGTGCCTCTTCAGACTCTTCACTGACTTTGAGTTGTTCTGCCCCAACATAAAGCTATAGAAATCTCCACTGATTGGCATTCAGTATGAAAACTATCCAAGACTCCTAACTCCTCTTTGCTCTTCACTTAACTATATATCTGCAAGAATGAATGTCCACAGCAGCCTAGCTTAAAGCCTTGTTGCATACCTTGTGGTAGTCTAAGCAGCTGGATCTCCTATAGTCCCTGTTAGGCTCTTCAGAAAAAAATTCAAATATATTTCTGAGGCATAAGCTTTTGCAGTGTTTGCTCTTCCCCTAAATATCATATTTACCCATGTACAGACTTTCCTTTAGTGCAGTTCCTAGTTATTTGCCTGGTACAGACACAGCAGATGTATTTATTTATAGGTCTCCTCTGAAACACCTTCAAGAACTGGTGTCATAGTTAAAGCGTTCAGTTCTTCAAATACATAAACAAGAGGCCATGCATCACAGTTAATTCATTTCTGAGTTCCTTTAGAAAACACAATGTGATATTAATACAAGTAAGATCCTGAGCTCCTGACACTTGGACATTTCAGAGGAATGTGAAGGCTCTGCTTTGTGCCTTACCAAATATAATTTCTGTCACTGCAGATCCCTTTTGTTAGGTGTTCTTCACCTTCTGCCTCTTCCACACTGGACTATTTCAAGCTCCTATTTGACCAGAGGATTTTTGTTAAGAAATGTATTTGCATTAAGGAAATCTGAATACTGGTACTTTTGTCTTTCATTGCCTCATGTTTGTTTGCCTTTCATTGTTTTGTTGGCCAAAATCAATTAAAATATTAAGAACTATTTAGTGCTTGTGAAAACTGCCAGGCTAAGAACACTCATAATATTTATCCACAAACAAAGACTGTATGGGCAGCACCAGTAAAACACAACTCAGCCCTGACCTCAAGGAACCCAGAGTGAAAAGTGAAATCCATCAAGAGATTTTTAAAGCCAGCATTATAAGGATCAAGTCAGTCTTCTAGTATAACTCAGGGCAACCAAGATTCTGATCCTCTGCAATCTTTTAATCTTTGTTGCTGCATTTGACTACCACTTTACAACACCTGGATGATGCATCACTCTGACCCACCTATTCTATGTAGTACTTGCTCCAATTCAGCAGTCACATTTATCAGTGTGACTGTGTATTTCCCCATGTAATGGACAGATACAGCAACATGTTTTTCTAAAGAACTCTATCTCAGTCCCATTTCTCATTTTCTAGTTCCCAGGGAATATCTGATAGTCAGGATTTGTGTTACTGCAGTCTTAGAATCAAGTGCAAAATGCCACTCCAGTAAGACTGGTGGAGCTGATAATCCTACAGAGCAGCAGGAAGTGTGTTCAAACTGCTTTGTCCAAACTAGAGCCACAGTTGTCATCCCACAAAATTCTGTGATCTCTCTCTTCCAAGGTTCAAATTGGCTGGCTACTTCTACAAGCTCTGCACACTACTCCAGATCAATGGGACTGGATTCTGAAAATCCCATCAGAGAAAAACAAATGTCAACAACAGAATTAGAGTCCTTTCATTCCTCCCCAGAAAACAAATATTGCAAATTGCCCATCAATTACTCAAATGCAAATCCTTGAAGTTCTTTTCCCCTCTGCAATTAGAGAAGTAGTTCCATGCAATAAAAGGTTATTAAGGCAATACTTAATGGTCTATTCATACTTCTAAGCCAGCTTCATTTAAAATTTAAACCTACCAGGCTGTTTGAATGTGAATAGTGATGCTCTAGACTATAAACATAAATTTCAAGTATTTTCAGTCATGTCTATTCCCATAATTTCTGTTACATCAACTTTACCGCTTACTCTCCCTCTCTCAATGAGATCATTCAGCATTCTTCTAGCAATGCTCTCAGTGTGTTTTTCCCATTCTTGGTTGAATAACTCTCCAAATACTTCCATGGTGGGGAGGAGGAGTTGCCTTTCCTGGAATCCGCTTACTTATCAGTATGGATATCTCAATGGTCTCAGAGCAAAAATTGATAATGGCTATCAGGCCATTATAAGACAGTCTTCTGAGATCATTAGGCAAAAGCTGATTGCAGTTCTGCATGCACAGAAGTAGTCGGTGGTACAGTCATGCTCAGTACAAGGACCCTTAAATCTTTTCCTGTTGACATGTTGGTCTGAATTACAAAGGAGACTGGAGCTTTGGGGGCATTTTGTTGAGGGTTTTTTGGGCTTTTTATGTGTTTTTTCTAAGGTAGCGTTGTGAAAGTCAGAAATCAACCCAGTAGGGCACAGTTTATGATTAACTTAAGCAGACTATGTAGACTTTATCTCAGCCAATAATTAGTATGGCTACTTTTTGGAACACTGCCTGATAGCAAACCTGCACACACAAGAAAATAATTTCTCCCACTCTGAAGCCTTTGCCAACTTCACTTGAGAAGCACCTAAATTATTTGAGCTAAGAGATACCAGCATATGAAAAGTACAGGGAAATAACAAAATACTTTAATTTTTCTTTTGATCTCAGGAGCAGAAAGGTTTCCAGGAACAGAGTACATTACAGTTCACCAGTTTCAGTTTCACAGACCACATCTACATTTGAAAAAAGTCTTTTGATAAGTTCCCTTATAAATCAATAAGAATTTTTCCACAAGGGGTTCAGCAAGTCCTGGAATACATTAAATTAGTTGTTAGGTAAATGCATTTATTTTTGTCTTCTAAATCAGTTTTTTCTTTCCTGGATGATCTTTCTGTACAAGGAGCAACATGAATGAACAAATGAATGCTATTACAACCAGGGCAATCTTTCTATTCAGATAAGTGTGGGGTGCTTCTCCTCTCTGCTGCTACCAACTCATGAGGTGAGCTTCACTTTAAATTTCAGTGCATAATTACTTCATCTCTTCTGTGCAGCTCATATGAAATACAGACACTGAAGACTAACTGTAGAGTATCTCTAATGCACATGTGAAGAGAATGACAAGTAAGGCCCTTTTCCGAGGGATACTAGGACCCATGTTCAGAGCTGAGCCTCTAAAAATCAGAGATGTGATTCTTCCTTCCCTATTTATTAACCAGCAGAAACACCCAGATAGACTGAGAGCAAAGCTACATCACACAAAGAAAAGAAGAAGTGGGAAGAACAGGAACCACTTTTGTATTAGTACTTAAAATATTATTGTGTAATGTATTTACAAGACAGCTGAGAAGTACCATGTAAGACCTAAATTTACTTCATTTATCCCTGGATCAAGAACAGTATCTTAAAGCAGATTTTCAGGAAGTTTTCCCGATTCCCAAAGGAAGTACCATAGGCTCATGTTTGAGCACAATGATAAATACCTGCTCCTCTGCTCTTAATCATTCTACACCAACCAAACAAAAGGATATAGATTGTAGGATTCCTTTTGCCTGCCATTGTACTGCTACTGCAATCACAGTTTTCCTTCTAAGAACCCAAAAACTTAATTCAGTCTCTATAAGGAAGGTATGAATGGAGAGCAAACACTATCTAAACAAAAGCATACTTTGCTCAGGATTTTATTGTTTTCCTTAACAATCCCTCAGATCCACACCCAAGTCCAAATAATTATGAAAACAAAGAGAAATGAGTGAAATCCCTCAGAAACTGCCCTGAGGAAGTGCCCTGTGGAAGAGGGATAGAACCCACAGGAAACTACAGCTGCTATGCTACAAACCATAAGCATGTCTTATCTTTATGGGTTTCAAAATCCACTTTTCAGAAGCAAAATGAACGTATGTTGAATTCTATGGGGGGATTAAAAATATTACAGAGAATGATTTTCTATTAAGTAATATGATTATATTTCACAAAGGAAGAATTCTAAGCTCTCTCTTCAATTTGCTCATGGAAATGCAGCCCCAGAGATGTGCAAGGCATCGCCCAGTACATCGCCCATGTGGTTTTATGGCTTGGTGACACACTGTCCTCACAGGGCCATGTTTATGCCAACTTGCTCCCTGACTCCTTTGAAGGAGTTTGCCACATGGGCATTTGTTTCCAAGGTTTCATTTTCAAACAATTCCAGACCTATGATAGCATTATGAAAGGCATAGACATCAGAGAGAAATCCTCTTCCTTCTCATGACACTCTTTTCAGTTAGAAAAAATGTAACACAGGCAAACCCAAGAAGCCTGCAGGATGTGAGCATGTGGGTGACAAACATTTCCAGGAAGGTAATGTTCTTCTAAGCTACCACAACTGGTTTTTCCTTTGTTGTGTACAGCCAGAAGATGTTACAGATGTTACATCCTAACACAAGTTTTAAAACTTGCTTTATCTCAGACATGAGAGCAAAGCTAAAGTTTAAGGCATCTTTCACACCTGATATATTAGATGACCTGTGACAGTGAGAGAGGAGGAAGAGGGATTCAGGACATAACAGAAAACCTATCTCATGACATGTTTCAGTATGGATTTTCTTCTTGGTTGTAATCAAAATCTTTCCATTATCTTGTCAGAAACACACAATATCTATGTGGGGCTGGTCAGGGCAGAATTTTCCTCCTCTGCTTGCACCAGAAACAGCTTTGATATTTAGCAATAATGGTATTCTCATTCTTGTTTATTCCAATTACAGGACTACCAGCTCAACACATAGCTTATCTGGCAAACTCGGCAATGGTCTCACTAGTATTATCACCACAGGCTACACCTCCAGAAAGAGCACTGTACTACATCATGCACAACTATCTGAAGTTCTAGAAACTGGTGGGCTCGTTACACAGTCCAAGACAGGGGAAAGCAACACAAGTGGCTCCTCCACCCCTGTGTCCCTGGATGTGGGTGCATAAGTCCTGGAAGTTCCCTTGTTTGAAGAAGTCTTACCAGAATTTGCCTCCAACTATTACACCACAGCTTTAATTACTCAGTTTTGCCATTAAGCCATGGGCCATCAAGTTTTAATGCAATCCTACACTGTTGATTAAAACATTGTGTTATTTCCTGAATGTCAAACAACATATGACAATGGAGTAGGCATTAAAGATTAGGAAAACAAATGTTCAGCTACTTCTGTACTGAATGCAAAGCACAAATGGCTGATCTTTGAATACTTTTGCATTTGCTTGAAGCCTTGTAACATTAAAATTGATGATGGTAATTAGTTCACCTTTCAGAAAAAATTAAATTTGAATATTTCTGAATCCTCCTGGGCCAAACAGCCTCCAGCTAAAGCGTATTAACTTGTTTTCTTTGGCTCTTCTATTAGCACTTGTGCTATATATATTTCTTTTTTTTTTTTAATCAAAAACTGAAATAATACAAAACCTCTTAGTATCTCTTAAAACAAGTTCAGACATGCTTGATGAACAGTTGGACATCTTGAAGTTATCCACGTCATCCTGGGCTCCACTTATACTCAATAGAGAGCTACAGATACCTCAAGAGAATGATTCATAAGGAGACGTAAATAAAGCAGGTCTGATGAATTACCTGCTAGAGGGGCTTATATCTCTCCACAGACATAAATAAAGCTTAGGGTGACTACCTTAAACTTAGCAAGACATTGTTCAGGTGCACACATTAGGTGACATTCATTTTCCATTTTTCTGAAAATATGTAGGGTGTATATATTAGAGCACTTCAGATTAAAAACTGAGCTTCAGAAGCTAAGTAAGATAACTAGTAGCTATAGTAAGAAGAGAGGTAGTAAGCTTCAGATTTGCTTATTACCTTGGTCCCTTTAAATATTTTATTATCTTCCCTCCTGATATTTGTGCAGGCATGTCTGCCCCCAACTGAATCTCTAGGTCTAGGATGAATCGGAGGCCCAGAGGGAACAAAAATGCCATCAATTTCCCTGACTTTGAGGAATTTCCGAATATTGGCTGTAACCAGGACTGAGCAAATGACTTCCTGAGGGAAAGAGAGATTCAGGATCATCCAAAACTAAACATCTCTGCAAAGGAAGGTTTACATTATACTTCTCATTTTGTGCCTGCAAACCAGCTGTTAGCAAAAAGAAAGACTACCATAAAGACCCACTGTCTCACAACAGCAGTTTTTTAAACAGTTTTCTTATATATCGTGCTATCATCAATTTCTCAAAAACTCTGCTGCCATTAAGAGGTCTAATTCTCCACTCTCCATTTCTCACATCCATCTGCTGGAGGTTATTTCTCATCTAGAACTGGATTACTTGCTCCAAGCAATCACTGACCTTCCCAGAGCTGGGGAAGATCTGGCAACTGTTGAAAGTCTCACAAGACTCTGGCTGGGACATCACCCAGCCCTTCCCCAGCTGGGTAGGTGTGCATGGGAGCATGCCATTATAATAACACCATGCCAGCAAGATTATGCTGATTATTTTCTATATTGTCTAGAAGAAGGGAGAAATGTACAGAAGGCAAATTCAATATGAAGGAGGGTGTGGGAATTACAGAACAGGTTGACCGGCGTCCCGAGAAAACAAGGGAACAATCAATCCACATGTACCCAGAAGACGACAAAGGGATTAAACTAACAGCCCAAATAGTTTGGTTTTGTCAAAAACTTACACCAGACAAACCTAGTGTCCTTTTCTGACAAGGTAACCAGCCTTGTGGACTAAGAAGGAAGCTATATACATAACTTACAGTTGTCTCACATGACGTCCTCATAAACAAGCTTTAGAAATACAGTCCAGTTATAACCAGTCTTAGATATGGGCACAAGGAATTGAAAACCTGCTTTTAGCACAGGGTTTACTGTTGAGTTCGCTGTTAGATGGGGAGAGAGACTGTCAGGTGGGGACCTGGTGGTATCTGCTCTCTTTCATTCAACATAAATGATGGTACACAGAGCAGATGCCACACCAAGTGTGGTAAATGCCTTGGAGGACAGGGTTAGAGCTAAAAGTGATCTGTAATAACTCAGAAGGAGGGTATGAAATCACTATGAAGAAATGCAGCAAGACAAGTGTTAATGCTACACTGCAGAAGGAGGAAAAAAAAATAATCAAGTACAAAATTTGGATCACCTGACTGGCAAGAGATCTGGTGGGCGGGGGGGGGAGCGGTAAAAGAGGTCTCTCCCATTCTCTGGATGGTTCCCTCCTCTGGATTTCCCATTGGTCTTTCCTCACTCTTGTCACCCTTTGCTGGAACACCCCACTGCCCAGAGTGATCTCAGGTCACCTTTTGTCATGCTCTTGCACATCTACTTCTAGGTCAGTCTTCACTTCTCATGTTTCAGTGCCCCCCTTCTTCTGTCTTAGGCACCAGGTACATGAAAAAAGAGTTAGCAAGCCTGTGGCAAAAGCCAGGTGAGGAAAAGCATCAGCCTGACCGATCATAAGACTGATGACTTAAACTGAATTTAAAAAAGGTTTCAATATTCATACTACTCCAGAGGCTGGGCAGAGAACTTGTGCCTCTCAAGTGAGAAAGGTTTGGATTTTTTTGAGGGGTATTTGAATATGCTTTTGGATATTATGTCCTGTTGGTCAACTTCATAAATATTGGGTTGTTTTTAAATTGTGCAGTGTGGATTTTGCTCACGTGCGATGCTGTGGATCCATAGCTCATTGACACTGCTTCTCACACCCCATCCCACCACACCTCAGGATGTTGCTGGCTACTTAACAGCTATGTTCCTCTCTTGACTGGCTCCAAACAAGACCCGAACAGTAACCACGCACACAGCTCTGGCAAGCCCCGTGCCAAGGCCATGATGTGGCAAAGGGAACTCATCCTGCCTGTGCAGGGCACTGCTTAAGGACCACTACTTGCTCCCATGCCACCAATGGTTTGATGTCCCTCAGTAGGGAGAGCCCAGTGTTATGCAAGCAAATGATGACATGAAGGGGTCAGTTTTCCTTAATGCACACAGACATTTTCTTTGTGCCAGCTTGTACTTTGAGAAATTCACAGGGCTTCCTCATTTCTAAGGCCACTTCAACTTGGAGCCAGGACAGGAATGAAAACAGACTCACATGTTTATCACTAAAAGGCACCTTTACACAATGTTCCTCGTACTTACTGCATGCGTCAAAGGCTTATTCCTTGGTTTGAGCCTAAATGTATTGTTCACACAGTTGAGCAGGATAATGGCATTTGGGTTGGGAAGGAAAGAATTAATCATTATTCACTACACAAGTCCTGACCCCACCATCTCCCTGGCAAATTAATGCAACGCTTTCCAGGGCTCTTACACCGATATGCTTGTGAGCCATCAATTATTTACACACCTGGTCAATAATTTAAATGTCCTGGAATGTGCGTATTACAAAATAACTGCCTTTGTTCTTTAAATTTGCAAGGATACCCTGCTGGCACTAGCACAATTAATGACTTAATAAAGCCTTAACAGGAAAATTGAAGTACTGGGTTTTACTGCTTTGATAGTAACTAAGCTGACTGCTACGCTTTGAAAAAGTTATGCTTGCAAGAAAATATTAGGCATATGCAGAAGTCTTAATAAATTGGGAGTAACGAACTCAAAGGTTCAGGAGAAACTCATTGAAATGAAAAGAAATGTTACTTTCCCTTAAATAAGTAATAGAGAAAGTTAGGAAATGTTTTTAATGGGGTTCTTGCTTAACTCACTTGGCCATTTGCATATGAACTTCAATAACGCTTGAGATGCGGTGATCACAGTGTGACCGAAGGCAATGCTATTCCAAGGCAGCAGTGTCTGTGGCAGCACAGGATGGCAGCAGGCTTGGGGTCAGCCCTGAGAGGGGCACAGACCTTGTGGAGGGTCCCCTCCGCTTCCCCCCCCGCTTTTCTCCACTCATCTCCACAGCTGGAGAGAGACTGTCTGCACCCACTATCAGCAGTTCCCACCAGTTCACTGCCTTCAAAATGGTGTCCAGACAAAACCTGCTGTCATTTTAACAGTGTGCCTGGACAAAGGGTGGCTTGTGTTTGCAGAATTTTTATAACTGCTTCACTGAGATACCTTACAGTATAATTGAAGAAATAAACCTAGATAAATATTTTTCCTGAAAAATAAACTGAATTAGTGTCTTCAGGAGGGTGGTTGTGACTGCCATTCCTGTGATATGAACTCCTTTGTCTTTTCATATTTTTGGGCACACAAACAAGTCCTAAAGGAAAAAAAAACCTAACAGATTTGTGACACTGCAAAACAACATTTTTCCTGATATCTTGCAAGTGGTAGGCTGGCATTTGATCAGTAAAACCAGCTCTCCCACTTCATGGCAAAAAGTGCTGTTGATGGAGCAAATGAGTGACCAACCCACTTCACCGAGAGCATTTCAGGACAGAATGCTATGGCATAAACATCAACATTTGCCAAAAGTGTTTACAGACAAACTGAGCTACACACTTCCAGGAATCTTTACCAATAAAAAGTTCCGCTTTTCCGAAAGAGGGTCACTGCAGGATTATTTTCAGGTCCAGGCAATGACATAAATAAGGGCACGAACGGGAAATCATTCCATCATTAGTGCTTTTGATTAATAATAAAAGGGATATGGAATAAACAAACGAAGCGACATGCAGCAGTTCTGTGAGCTACATGGAAATTTCAAGTCCTGTGATTCGCATCCTAAAGATAAGGAACAGTGTAGACTCTCTGATAGATAACAAGGGTTGAGCATCTACTGCAGCTTCCATTAAACCTGGGATGGTTCTTCACCCCTGTGCAGTATCATTTTGATGATTTCAGTAGGAGCCTAATACCCCATGTCCTTCTGTCAGGCAGGGGTAGAATTGGTCAATATGTTCAACAGTTGTCTAGGTCAAGAGGAGGAAATGGCTAATTGACAGGTCAAGTCTAATTTCATAATTTCTGAATTTCTCTGCAAAACCATTTTTATTACAAAAGAAAATTTACCTTAGGCTGCAGTTTTATTTGTACAGTGTGCTGTTACTAGATAGAAACCACAAAACTACTCTGAAAAACAAGGCTCTTAGTAAGCTCTCTCCTTTGTTGCCTGACCTGATTGAGGAAGAAGAGGAAATGTGAGGAGAAGAGAGCGCAAGCTGTAAAGGATGCTCTCTCTGCTTTGTCTCATATTTATGCCTCTATGCTATACACCTGACTCCCAAGAAGGACATTTGAGGGCTTGGGAAAGAGACACCTCCATTCCAAGTGCTGCATGATTTCATTTTTGACTGACTCATTTACCACCATGGCTACATGGCGGCAGCAGCACGGTTCTGCTGATCCAAAGAACTGCAGGCTGCAACTCACCTTGAGGGCTTCTCTTTGCTCACAATACCATCATATACCTCACAACACCCTTGCTTTCAAGCCTGACTGTTCATGTCACCCACTTCTTGGTGGGAAGTCAGCCGGGAGGCTGGAGCATTTCCTAAACTCCTCTCACGCCTGCCCATCAGGGAGAGACCCCAGGAATCCTCTCCCCCTCAAGCAGGTAACACTCCAGCTTCTAAAATCAAGTGCAACCTCTTCCACCCTTCCCTCCTGCTGACACTTCTCTCTCATACTGGAAAGGCTGTCTGAGAGCAAAGAATCTCTCTGCCTTAATCAACATTTGTTATTAAGCAAGTTGGGCATTTTGTATATCCACTAACCTGATGGAGATATTTCTAAAATATATGACTTTTAATTTAAGTCTTTTCATGGATACATAAGCAGATTTCAATCAGATGACTTTGAAAGTACAGGACTTCCAGAGACTTATTATTCCTCTGTGGGATTATCCAAATATTTTGTTTATATCTTCTAATTAGATAATTTTATTTGACTTACAACTCAATTTTCTAACTTTGTTTTAGAACATTTTTGCATCTTTTATTTAGGAAAAGTTCCTTACCGAATTTCAATTTGCAAAAATGTCAGAGGGTATAGTTAAATCAGAGACTGCTAACAAACATTTTATCTGATCTGTAACTGAGAATGATGATGAATAGTTAAATCTAAGCAAAATAAAAATATTTTTTAAAAAAATCTAAATCTGAAAAATTTTCTCCAAATATTAAAAAGAGTTAGTCAAGGAGTTCTACAAACCAGACTATGTCAGTTTTCAATAGCTCCCAAATTGAATATTAGAGAAGTTACAAAGGTTGGGAAGAAACACAATGTTATGCCAAGGCTTTTTAAAGGAAGTTAGAGTAAATAAATATTGGATCTTCAGCTGGGTAACAACCCTAATCAATGTAATTGAATACCTGATAGGACAGACAATTAATAGAATTAAAAGTAGATGAGACAACTAATGCCAATAATACAGATTTACAGAAAATAAGTTTTATGATCTTTTTGTGATATTACGAGTTTGGTTGTTAAAGTAATAGCACTCATATAATAACTTCAGGTATATATAAAATATTTTAACATAGTTAAAAAAAAAATCAGAGAAAAGAAGAAATCAACGCTGAACATCAGATTCAAAACTACAAACACAGGGGTTATAAGCAAGAAATCATAACTGAGGAAGTAGATTTCTAACAGGCTCTCATGGGTATTCATTCTGCAACATTTTTACCAGTGAAATGGAGGTATAAAAACTGATACTGACCCAAGAATGCAAGTAACCTGAAGAACAGAGAAAGCAAGTGATTGGGAAGAAAGGGCACAGCATGAGAGATCTCTGCAAAACAGAATATAAAGGTACAAAAAATGTGAAGTCAAACATCTAGCAACAAAGTCTGCAGGTCAGACTCACAGTCCAAGAGCCCCTCTTCCAGGGGAGAGCAGCTTTGATAAGAAATTGGGTATCTCTGGGGACCATCAGCTAAGCCAGGTCTCCAGTGCAGCCAGCTGAAAGAGACAGCATGATCCCATGCTGAGCAACAGAGAGATATGGGACAGCATCAAAGATGTTATTTTTCCATCTGTATTTTTGATGGGATGTGAGTGCTATTAGAGAACCTTGACTAATTCTAGTGCTCACAATTGTGGAAAGAGATTAATAGAGGTTAATAGACAAGACGAGATTGAAAGGAAAGACGTAAAAAGAAATAAAGGACTGGAAAATGTATTTTAAACACAGGTATCTGGAGTTCTGTATCTTGATCAAGTCCCAGCTGACATATCTATAAGATGTCTATTTGTCTATAAATACCAGCCATACAGAACAAGACTAGAGATACATAGCCATTCTTTGTAACAGGCAAGAACCCAAAGGTACACAAAATAAAGAGGTGCAAAGTTTTTATTGTACATGCTGTCAGATACTGGAGCAGGTTCTCAGGGCTTAATACAGCTTCTCTGTCACTCAAAGTTCTGTTAAGATATTGAGCCTTAATTATTTCCCTATAAAAATGTGCTTGACTCCAAATGGGAATTAAGGAAAGTGTAGGGCTGATGTTATCTGGAAGATCAGATTAGGTGAATGTAACAGCTTTTAGGAGTTTGATAAATATTTTACTTTCTGTAGAAGATTCTACCTCTTTTGAAGCCATTGGCTCTACAAGTGCCTCCAGCTGTAATCCTAAAAACCCCTTTCTTCTCCCTCCTTCCCCTTGAGCCTGCCTGCCTTTGAGGTGGGCGCCAGCATAGCAGCCCATTAATACTGCTCTCCAACCTGGCTGGATGTGTCAGTGCAATCAAAAGAACCAACAGAAGAGAACAATGTCTTTTGACATTTAATTGTACAGCTCTTCTATTTCATAATGTTATTTTTTCATTATTATTTTACACACACACACAGAGTTGACCAAACAGATTGGAAAACATTCTGTAACTTGCTGTGGGTTCTTGCTGTGCATTGCCCATCACTGGTACTGGGTTCACAGCACCCAGCACATGTACTCCAGCCCATTAAAAAGGCCATAGGGACAAACATTGGACTTGCCATCCTCAAAGCAGCCCATATAATATGTACACAGAAGCATTTCACAGAGATTTTGGCAGAAAATGTTTTTTATCTCTCCTCACAAAAGAGAGCAAACTCTCCAGAACTGTGTTTGCAGACTCATTAAATTGTTAAATTAGGTTTTTCAAAACTAACTGCTGCCAGTCTTCTAGCATTGTGATTAGTAATGTATCTAAATCCTCTTAGGAACTTTGTAAATCTATTAATCTTCCTAAGAAAGTATATCAAATTGATTAAATGACAGTTGAAATGTTCTGTGCAAAATATTGCAATAAGACTAAAACCGTCTGAAAAAATATTATATGTATATATTCACATATTCAGCCTTCTAGACAAGAGAGCTAATTCTGGTGCACTGACTATCTTAAGATATTATTTATCTCTAAAGTTCTTTTTTTCATCGCAGCGTTTTTGTTTAACTAGTTAAGATAAAACCTATCAGTCATGGAGGAACAGACTGAAAACAGCTTCATTCAGACAAACCCTCTGATAGTTCCCCTATTTCTGAAAGTTAAACTTTCTTGAAAAATTAATCCCAGTGAATTTGGCAGAACTAATTTCAAAACATGAGAACATGTGATATGCTCTGCTTCTAGCCTGGAGTGAGATGAGATCAATATGTTAAATTAAGTACATAAAACCATACAGAAGAATTTGGGTAGGCAACATTTATTCCTGGTCAGGATAGTAATGGCAATTTAGAGAGCAGTGAAGAGAGCTCTTGGTAAAAATATCACTAGTTAAAATTAATGAAAGAAAACAACTTCACTGAACTCATTTATTGTCACTCAGAAGTCTGGTATCAGTTGTACTCACTTTAAATCTTGTGAAAAATACCCCATAAAACAGCTGTGAAACATGAACCAGCAAGTACATTAAAGAAAAATCCCCAGGCTGTGATGCTGAATCTAATCCCTAAAAAAGTCTTCCTATATTCAAAAAGAAAATAATCAAAGCTACAAAGCTACACTTGGAAAAAATGACAGAATTAGTCCATGAATCCTTATAAATACAATTTCATAAACTCCACTTAATGCAAATTCTCTAATTTAATACAAACACATACAGAATGCACAAACATGCTATTTGGGCTTTCAAATCACCAAGGAGAAACTAATGGCTTCCATTATTTCTTTGTTGGGATTGGAGAGAGCAAGCAGATTCGTTATTATGTTGTTGCCTACTGCAATTTTACTTTATTATGCACGTAGGCACTATTAATCGAGTGCAAGTGGCATTAAGCAGCAAAAATGCCAGCAAAAGTAATTTGCATTGCTGCAGAAAGCAGCAGTGTTCAGGCCTCCAGGAATTTCTTATATCACCTGTCCAGATATTCTCATGCTTTAACTTCTTCCCCACTTTGATGTCTGTGAAAAATTTCCAAGCTCCCTGCTTAACTCACTTTTCCTTCTTGGATACAAGTTCTTCCAGCAGATTGGAGACTATGCAGTAATCTCTGCCCCACTGCTATTTAAACAAATGAATTACATAGTATAAAACTATCTGGACTGTGGATCCAGGCCTGTGGCCAGTGCAACTTTGTGAAGGTGGTGGAATTGCAGCATTATAGCCCAAACCAGGTTTAGATCAATACTGACAGGGCAAAAAATTCACTTAACATGAGGCAGCAGAACACAATAGCATTACACAGAACTGTACGTTCACTACACTAGTTGCCAACCCTTATATATAGAAGACCTTAAAAGTGACAATTTATAATTACACAGCCAGAGTCCAAGACTTGAGAGGGTTTTTTAATAGCTGCCAACAAATATCTTTTTGCTTGGATAGTCATTCTGTTAAGTCAGCTGTATTTGCTACTTTCAGATCATTGCAACATATATTGGTCAATTCTATTGATATGAAAAGTTTAAATAGAAGTCAACACAGGAAAGCAGAACTTCAGATTCTTGCATTGCTGGTGATGTGGTATTCAACAGCAGCGAGTGGAAAAGGAGAGTTACAGTTATTTTCCCATCATTAACTCAGTGGAAGAAGTTAATTAGATTTCAAAACCTACTCTTTCTGTAAAGGCCTGATATTTTTAGTAATAACATACATTAGAAAACAACCCTTCTCTGGTTTCTAGCAATCAAGCCAACATGCTGCTTCTTCAGCAAGGACCGTGCCAAGGTGGCTGCCGCTGGCCGTGCGGCCTGGAGCCAGCTGCATAAGTGCTCTTCAGCCACAGATCCCTACCAGTGCTTTCATGGCAGTGTTTTAGAACAGTAAATCCACATACGCCATGTAGTAGTCCACGTGTATGATATTTCTAGAGCCCAGAAAGCTTTAGAGGACATAAGCAAATGAAAACAAAGGTGAGAAAAGTAAGCTACCCAACATCAACCACTTACTTTGCAAGAGACTTTTTTTTCAGAAAATGTTTTTTAAAGGGAAAAGCAGATTTCTTTTGAGAGAAAGTTAGCATGTAAACACTATCTTTAGATATAGCATCTGCTCTTCTATTTTTAGCATGGCAGAGGGGGTCCCTTTCCAGCTCAAACCATCTATGACTTTTTTTAATTAGAAAACATCTCATCGAATCATAAAAAGGAAACAAAGATCCCAGCCCTAAAATAACATGTATTTCTCTGCTCAATGAAGTTAGCAAGAGCTTTGGCTTTTGTTTATTTTGGTCATGAATAGCAACACATCTATTGCCTTTTTTTGGAAGGGGGGACCGAAATGGGAAAGAGACAGGCAGCATATGGGTTTAGATCCAAGGCAGGCAGCACAGCAGACAGCCAGGGTTTTCTCCCCCAGGCGAACAAAGCTTTTCCAACCCACATGAAGACAATCAATACGGGAGGGGGGCAGAGGAAGGCAGAGTGAGCTGAGTAAAATCAATCCAGCAGTTACAAAGAGCTAAACAAGGCACTATATTTATCCAGGATCTATCTTTCAGGCTATAAACCTTTCAAACCAGTGAGCATTGCACTGGAAAGCTGTGCAGTAGCTTTATCTGCATTACATTTATAACAGGTTTTCCAAAAATCTCCATGCTATCTGGGGGAAAAAACCTGGGGCCTTTTTTATGCTAGTGATGCCCATAGATGTTCACTGTTTCCTAGCACCACATCTAGCTGCACGTTCACGGATAAAATGTACACATTGCCAGTGTCACACAGAGATTTTTTTTGTGGAGTAGCGCAGTCGTTTGGTGTTTGTAGGCTGTTGGAAATGGTTTGAAGGGAAAGAGAAATCTCTTTGCTTCATAAAATGCAACTGTTCCAGAGCTAGGAGCAATGGTTACTGCTCTCATGAGATTGCTCTTCAGATATCACAGTGAGACCTGGTGACTTATTACCAAAGTGATAAAATACAGGTCATTCAGTGAAAAGCAACAAAAGATGTGCCTCCACCTAAAGGGGGCTGCATTAACAGAAAAAGCAAGAAAAACCCTTAAGAGCATATGACCAAGGACTGGTAACACTATAAAAATATTTGAGAAATTATTATACATATTACATTTATTTCCTATGTATGTTACAAACCAAATGTAACATGGAATACAGGAAAATATTAAAGCAGGGAAACAATGGTCATCCAGTCCATACTAATACCTAGCACAAAAGCTTAGATATCTTGTGAAATAATTCCCTCAGGATGGGTCAAAAAGTCTTTTCCAAAGTCTAGGAGTGCCCTCTCTTTATCTCTCCATATTTTCCAATGGAAATGAAGGGCTCAAAAAGCCCCATCCATCCTAAGGTGGAAGGCTCTCCCTTTACATACGCTTTTTATCTAAATCCCCATAAACATAGCTGACCTTTAACTCAAAGCTTGAGGGCACCTCTTATAATGTCATATTTATCAGATATCCATTCTTCATACCAACTTCAGCCTTGTGAAGAGACTGAAAACCCTCTCACATTTCTATCCAGACGAATACCACTTTGATTGCCACACTAACATAAAGGTGTATTACTGTATCTGGAGATTTTTTGCCTGCCTTTTTTGTCAGTTGTATTGTCTGTCTGCTAACTTTTAATCTCATTAAGCTAATTTTCACTCAAATGGAGAGCTGGAAAGGAACAAAATAGCCTTTGCCACCATTTATGTCCTAGGAAAAGAAGGAAAATTATTTACATGCACAAAAACACGCAGCTCTGACTTCCTGCTGTTGGCATTTTCATAACATTTGATCATCTGGTTGCTAAGCACACTGCCACAGTACCACTTGACATTTACATTTTATTTTCAGTTTATTGCTAAAGGTAGGAAATGAAGCACTCTCCTACTCTCTTAAATTATATTCAGCTTGCTAATAATACTGCTAAAAGCCCCATTCCATTTTATTTAATGAACTTAGAATACCTGATAAACATTCAGACACTGCCAAGCAAACCTACTGTCCTGCCTGAAGAAGGCAGGATCTGTTGAGGACATTTCCTTATGGGAGAGAAGGGCTGCTGAGGAAATCCCAGCTCTTGTAATTTGGGCAGAAACTCACTGAAGAGTTAAAAACTCAGAGCATACCAAACCCACAAAAGCCTCAAGTATAACATCAAAAATTCAGCTCCTGTAATCTAAAAGAACTGGCAAGGCTTTGTGCAACTAGGAAAGCCAACACAGAGGTCACCTCCCAATAAATAGCAGAAGCAATTTCATGGAATCATAGAATTCTCTGGGTTGGAAGGGATCTTTCAAATTATCAAGTCCAACTATCAGCCTAACACTGACAAAAACCACCATTAAACCATGTCACTAATTGAAAGCAACATACAACTGAGCACCTGCCAGTGAGCCTGGCCTTCCTTGCAAAAGCGGGTTATCAGACAAATGAAAGATCAGAAGAAATTTTGCCAAACTCATTGTCTCTGAAAGGTTTTGACTCACTAGTGGCTGCAGTTTAAATCACTTAATAACAAACATGCTGGCCTTTTGTGCCACAGCAAAGCACGTGAAGCGAGAACTTTACCTAATGTTTAAGTAAGTGACTAAGGCTCAGGCTCTAACTTCTAGACTCCCTAGTTAGGTGTTTCACCCCTCAGGCTGGAAATTATTCTGAAGTGCAATGAGTTTGCCTGTCCTCTGTTTCCTCACAGTCTGTCTACAACTGTTTACTCAAAGCAACATGTGCTGTTTCATCCCCCCTTTCTATCTCTTTCACAAATCCTCACAGCCCTGCACATCTCAAGTGCCCAACCACAGACCAGACCCACCTTGTTGTGGGCAGAATGATTAACTTCACTAGTTACAGTGAAGTAGTGAAATATTTATTAAGGTGAAACTGTCATTTAACAAAATCAGTAGTAAGTGTGATAAAATTGGTAGCAATTGTGTTTTACGAGATATGATGTCAGGGTACACTCTATTATTTACTGCATAGAGAACAGGGTCAAACAAGCTGTGAGGGAGACCCTCCTTTGAGTCTTGAGGTTCAGAAAAGACCCCCTTGCTTTCTAAACTCCTTCTCAGAGAGGAGTCTAGGT
>BJBW01007587.1:49138-73782 GCA_004320125.1 Scolopax mira
AGCAAGCATCCTCACAAAAGGGGAGATCCTGGTGTGCAGCCCATTGCCATACAGGACAGCTTAAACGGCTCTCAGGCTGTCCACTATTTATGGAGTAAGATAATAAAAACATAGTCATATTTTCATGGGAACAAAATTTTTAGGTCCCCACTCCAGACAACATTTTGCTTATGTTGCCAGCCATCCCCCAAATTCCAGGTGTAAGCTATTACAACTGATGTTGTGATGGTCACAGTGGCCAAGGCCTGAGCAGGAGAGGAAATCAGGAAGAGCACACCACCACACACCTTTCCTCACTCTTCCTCTCTTCCCTGGCAGCCTCCAGTCCCCCAGCTTCTGACTCCAGCTGGGTAGGGAGGACCTAGGAGCATGTTTCCTTCTTATGGATAAATGAGTTACCACCCACCATGACACACACAGCAGCCCATGCACAGGCTCTTCTCTTTTGGATGTGAAAAAAAATAGCTTACCCATCTGCACAACGATCAACCATTAGGAAAAAGCCTGCAGATGGGGTGCACTCCCAGCACAGCTGAGCATGGTGCTGCAGGAGCTAGATCATGAGGAACAGCTGAGTCACAAGTGGTGCCTTGAGCAGCAAGGAGTGGCCAGTGTGGAGGAGAGATGGTTAGCAAAGGAGAACTGAGAGCGCTATCTAAGCCAACAGCACAGAGTCGAGGATTTCTGTGAGTGGGTGGAAGATTCTGGAAGAAAACATTCACTTATTTTTCAAAATAATTAGTGTGCTCCTGAAGAACAATTTATTTCTCTGATATAAACATGTCACTTCTATTCAGTGTTACTGTGCCTTGCAAAAAGTTTGCCTGAGATGATAGGTCTTCCAGCTTTTAAATTTAGAAACAGCTTAAGTTATGAAGATGCCTTAGGAAGTAGAGCAACTGGTCTGTATTGATGCTATGGTTTGAGAAAACCCATAACAATCTATTGTCGTTTAGACAATAATTCTATCACCTGATGATCATTCCCCACCCAAAAAGGGGAATCAGGGAACACAAAGAAGCACAAGGGTTGAAATATAAATAGATTTAATAGACTAAGACTAAATAATTAACAATAATACTAAAGAACCAGCATTAATCCCGATACTGATGTAAGATATAGAGGAATTATACTCAGCCCATTCTGTCAGGAGGAAGCTGTGCCCTCCCAGCAGGGACAGCAAATGGCGGACACTGCGAGCGCAATGGCTTCAGGAGGAAGGGAAGACCTCAGGGGTCTGGCACCGGGGCAAGAAAATTGTCACATCAAATTGTCACTGAAAATTGTCACATCATTTCTCCTAGCTGGGTTGTGCAACGTGGAAGCACAGCGTGGAGCGCCGGTGTGAGCTGCATGCCCTGCGGAGCGGTGGGTGCAGTTAAAAGCCCTGGAACCAAAGAGGTGCTGCAGCCTTTCTCAGCTCTCCCGTAGTTCATGTGAATTACAACTGTGGCTTAACAACTAATTTAAAGTAGTTTATTGAAAGAATAAACATTGCATCACTTTAACTAAACTGCCACACATGTCTGTGTGTTCATAAATGAGGCGATGTCTGGATCTCTAATTTTCTCTCTTGTAATTTTAACAAAAAACCCCGTTTTGCTAGGCAGCAGATTTAATTTTCCTTCGTTATTACATGAAGCAGTTCCATTGCTTAGGAAGAGACAGTAGTTAATCAGCTGCAGTTTCTGTCTGTATGCAGATGCTTGGTCATACTTGAATGTACAATTATGATTATTTATGAGCTAATTGTCCAATATGTGTTGTAGTTAATCCTCATAAATACTAGGCTTTAAAAAAAAAGAAATAGCATAGATGAAGTTCTAATCCCAACGTGTATCAATAATGTTGCCATTGTCTATGTGAAAGGCTGGTACCTGCAAATTTTCTGTCAAAAGAAAGAAACTAAATGTGCACAATCCAGATTTTTTTTCCCAAATTTCTCTTTCATGTGCTCTGAAATACAGTTTGCAAATGTGACAGCCATTCAGCTAGTTTCTCCTTTTTGACTAAGGCTTTTTAAATATCACTTGATAATATGGCACTCATTGGACTGTTGTGTTTCAGGGAAAAGAGGATTTGTTCCCGCTTTTTCTATGTTTCTGCCTAATTAAATTTGCATGCTGGAGGAATCCCTGCGCTCTAACACTGCAGTAAAGCCAACAGCAAAAATCAAATTAGATCCCTGAAGAACTGTGAAGAAGCTGTGCTTGAGCCACAGAAATCCAAGAGCCTGGCCACAGTTGTGTGTGGCAACTGGTTCACATCAAGAGGTGACGTTTGCCAGGCCTCTCCTTTGCTAAGCATAGCAAGTGTACTGATCCATACAGCAGTAACCCAGCTTTTCTACAGTAAATCTTTAATCTAAGGAGAACATACTGCATTGTACAACAGCAGGAACAGAAAACCTCCCTTGCACTCCCACAAATTTCACCCGTCCAATTACCACACTGAAAAGGCAGCACAGCACTGGACTGTGCCTTACAGGCAACCAGCTCACCCATGATGATGAGACACAGTGTAAATGTATGAAAAGGGAGTGTATCTAGCACCTGTTTGAAGAATGAAAATAACAAATAATTAGGGAAGAAAGTGAAACTTCACTGAAGCCAAGAAGTAAGTTTAACTCCACATATACTCATTCCTGAGGCAAAAGGTTTCTAATTAAACATTTTATTGTGGGAATGCGTTGCCAGCCACCAGCTGGAGGGAGGAAAGAGCCACTGAGTGTTCAGAGAGCTCTCACCAGTCTCCAACCTTCTCTCACCATGTCCCAAAACCATCCAGGGTGGTAAGTGCTGGGCCTCCTGGAAGCAGAGCTCCAGCAGACACACAAGCCCACAGTCAAATGGAAAGCGGTACCACTTTCACAACCACTTTTGCTGAGTGGTTGCCCATGGGCAACTTGGAAACTGATGTTTTTCTAAATTAATGTCTCATTTCAACTACGAGGTTACATTTTCCAAATGGTAATATTTTACATTTACAACAGAGGAAGACCAGAGCACATTATGGCAAGAGAGAGTTTCTTTCATTTCCACACAACCTCCATCTCGAGGACAGGAACATACTGTGTATCACACCCCAGCAGTCATGTCTATCACCATTGAGAGGCTTTAACCAGACCATGACTGAGTTGTGGCCAGGTGTGGTACAAATACAAATTAGATTCAGCATTCCTGGGATGCCCCAAACAGTGGCTCCAGAGCAGAAGCAGTTTTTAACCCTTATTTCACCTAATTCAGGTTGGCAGAATATGAATGTGAGAAGAGGAACATAGCAGAAGCCAAGTAAATATCTTCTTAATATACAAAGGTTTTGCATTATCCTTTATTTAGCTTTACTCAAGTTATTCTACTTCTCTGTAATCTTCCTGTTCCCTGGGATAACAGAGAGAGACAAGCAGAGATGTATTGACAACAGTCAGCAGTGTCCCCCATGCAATCCAGCACACCTGAATTTGACATTAGTGTTGTTACAAACACACTGGAGAGCCCACATTTCAAGTGACAGAAGGATGAAGTTGCACTAACCAAACTGTTACTTAAGAGGAAGCAAACCTTGCAGTCAATCTAGATGTTTCCAAGCACTGGTATAGCATTTCTGACCAGCACCAACACAGCGCCCTGGGACGACAGCAGGAGTGTGATAAGGTAGGAAACAGTTACTTCTGTTATAAAAGGGTAAGAGCCTACAGTTTTAAGAGAGGTGATCACATCCGTGGAACAGTTTTCAGAGAAGCACCAAACTGAGAGTGACCCCATAACTGCAGTAACAGATTAACTTTTAATTTACAAAATAAAAGCCAAGTTGCTTGCTGACTTCTCATGACAGAGAATTACAGGAAGTAGAGGCAACAGATAGCCTCAAGATCAGCCCTGTGTATAGCACAGGATGACACTCAGCTCGTGGCATAATGCAGATCTCTTGAACTCCATCTCTTGAGCTCCCCATTGTTACCACATCTCCTGGACAGCATGAATTGCCCCACTGCCTTCCCAGCATCCACACCCAAAACCTGCATGTCACGTCACAAGCTTTATCAAACCATGCTGCCTCTCCCAATGTCTCTAGGAGACGGTCCCCTTTTCTAGGCACCAAAACTCTCACACAGGGAGAGCTTCTATACTGGAAAACTCTTTCTCGCACACACTCACTCACACTCTCCCTACTTCTCAGTAGGGTCCCCCTCTTTCAGGTCAACCATGAGCATGTGATCCATTGGAGCAGCCCAGGTGGAGTAGCCCATGAAGATTCTCACAGTCTATCTGCCAAGACTTCATCTTACACTTCCAATGTCATCCTCTGAAATGTCAAAGACTCTGAGATTTTGCTACCCTGCTGGCTTTCATGTTGGGGACAGTAGCTCCTGATAAATCTCTAGAAATCTCCTTCCTTCTTTGTCAAGCTGTCCTTTGTCACAGAGGTTTTTTTCACAGAGACTGCTGAGGGCTTACATCGACTGTTCATATGCTGACACTATTTTCTATGAGGCTGCCTGCTGGGCATCCTTCTACTCCCCTATCCATTGCCAATGGTCTAAGGACCTCTGTGCACCAGGGCGGTGCTGGGACGGGATCAAACCACACTGCCTCAGCAGTGGTAACAACAAAAGCAGCAGGTGATAAACTTTTCTCTAGAGCACACATAAAAATAAAATGTAAGATTCATGCCGGCAGTCCCAGAAAATCCAAGACAGCACCTCATTCCCCAATGCATCATTTCTCAAACTCAATCTACTTCCGAAGGCAAATATAATAAAACAGAAGGGCAGCAACAGTGTCAAAGGAAAGGTTATCATCCTCAGCTTGCTTCTAACACAAAACCCACACAGACTGACTTGGATGTGCTCAGCTTGGTGAGATAGACAGGCTGAATAACCACAAGCAGAAAGGCAAATGTCACAGCTGCCTTAACCAACTCACTACAAATTGCGTATCTGATGGGCTTAGACTTTTTTCTCTGAGTAAACCAACACAAGCTGGAAGGTATTGAAACTGTAAATTCTCATAAAGTGTTCGAGTGCCCCCATCTCATTCCACTATCTACTACATGTAACCAGTTACCTAAAATCACATGCTATCATTCTTTTCTCTAGAACAAATAGAACAAGTTACAAATGCAGTTTGCAGGCGAATACCTGTACGCAAGGGAAGAACAGTCATTCCTCACACTGTGCTGAGGATAAACAGCACAGAATAAAACAACTGGCTAAGAAGTAAGCAGGGTCAAATCTGAAGTTACTTGGAATTCAAGAGAATTACCTTTTGGGGAAATAAGCCTACTTCTTGCAGAGGCTGCTCTAAGATGCAACATTTGCTGTTCCCTAGAGATAAGCTATTAAAATATGGTATAGTTATGAAGCTGAAAGCCTTTCTACAGTCAACTGGCAATGAAAAGGGAAAAATAGGTACCAGGGAAATCCTCTGTCATCCTACTCATTACTAGCTCCCAAGCACACATGTATCTGCATTTTGTAGACAGGTGTTTCAGTTTGGACTCCAGACATGAGCCTCATTTTGAGAAACTGACAGGAGTCTCAGTTCCTGAATAGAGGTCTGTTGTGCTTCGACCTCACCATTTTGCTTCCCTCTACCTCTTTTTTATCTTTCCTGTAAGGGCTGTTAAATCCAGTTCTCCCTTCCTGCAGGTTGTGATATCATGTAATACTCTTCTGTAAGATGTTCAAGCTCTGTCACAGAACTAGTTACAATTTCAGTCCCCCACTGCTCCTGTTGGAGAGTCATCCCAGAATCTCCCTCCCTACAGCTGGAAATTTATAATCCTATCCTTAGTCTATTCACTCCTTAAGTGTTAGATATATTGCTGTTTATAAATTATTATTTCCTGATTATAAATAATCAAATTCACTTACAATTAGCTTACTCCTCTGATATCTGTTTCAGCCTTGCCCTGGGTCTCCTTTACACTAAGGTTTACAATGCCTAGTGCCTAGTGGTGAAGTTTACAGTGCACAGTGTGCCCCGATAGCCATCGCCACTGCTATCTCACTGGGTTCTTGTGATCTCCTTGCATGTTACAGACTCTCTAGGTGTTCTCTTAGCCCTTTTAGGCAACTGTTCCACTTGAATTCATGCTTCTAAGTAGCCAGGATTTCAGAAACTGTGCAAGGGGCATTGCAAGTACTTTCTACAACAATATTTATATTTTTCACATGAAAGGGAAAATACTCCCTCTGACAAATTTGGGATGCCCTTCCTCTTTCTCTCATAACTTTCCTGCACAGACAACCAATCTCCTTCTTGCTTTCATTTAGTGCAGCCCTATCCTATAGCATAAACTGCTATTAGCAGTCGACATTCATGAATTTAACTTCATTCTACTAAATTTCATTGCATTTTTATTTCTTTACTTTTTACTGTCACCTGAAGTTTTCTGCATGACATTCTCATTCTCCTTCACACTACCAGTACTTCTAAGTTCACATCATAAACAAGTTTAATTAGCACATTCCTAATTTTATGCTAGGGTGAAAGCTTAACTTCTTTTGTCTCCTGTCTGCTTGTATGGCTGTATGATCCTTCATGGTTTATTTTTAATATCCTTTGCAAGTCTTGGCTTGATTTTCATCAAGCCTCAATTCATCACTACACTTTTCAATTTGCAAAATGGAACTTCCCTTTGCTGAACAGCCACTGTTCAATCCTCAAAAGTTCTCCACCTTCTGCCTGGGGGGGCTGGGTTTTTTTTTAAGAGATGTTCAGTTTAGTCTGGCCACCTTCATGGTTAGCTTTTTAATCTTCTATATCTAACTTTGGATGTTTGATGGGAATTATGTGTCTTCTTCATGTGCATCGTGTCTTCCCTCCTCCACCACCACCTGCCTTGTTTTTGTGATTGTCTATATTTTAAGATCAGTCTACTCCACTATATGTTTTCTTCCTGGTCACCCTCTTCATTAAACAGTTCCTGCTGTAGGTATTCTTGCTGGACAAATTTTGAGCAGCCTATTAAGCCGCTCTTCCCTTTCCTTCAGAATATCTACACATCTCCATCTGAACTCCACCCTTGCCTCCAGTAGCATTCCTAATCCTCTCATCTTCCTTTTCAAGACAAGCAGGAGGCTGAATTTTGTCAGCAAGTAGATCTTGCCAGAGACTCACTCTAAGGGAGTACACATGGCAGAACTTCTGCCTACGGAAGTACCTTAGAGCGCTCTTCCTCACCACCTCCCTGTAGCCACCACAATCTTCTCTTCTTAACCTTAAAAAAGGAGAGGAGAGAAACCTCACCAGACTCACCCAGACTTCCTCTTTCCTTTCTCAGAACAGATACAGACAAACCTAAAAAAGAAAAAAAAACAAAACGTGGCTTATCTAAGTGTGCATCATATTACAGAAACCTAATAAGGAACACTGTCCCAGGCTTCCCTGATCACTGACATATGAGCCAAGTGCAAGGAAGGTGTAAGTGTTACCTTCCCTCCCGGCTGCCTAAGGGATACTGCCACCTTTGGAGTCATTTTTGCAAACATCTTCTACATGAAGTCTTGTAGAAGGCTGGGCCTTCAGGTAACAAGAACGTTGCCAGTGTAAACAGGGACAGTTTTAAGAAGCAGATCAAAAGAAATTACCTTTGGTAGTTGCTTTCTTGTTTGATATTGGGGGGGGGGATAACAAAAAACTGAACAACAAAACAACACAATAACAACAACCCACCAAACAAATAAACCCTCAAAATTCAACAAGTTTTTATCCCCGTCTTTCAGAATGTGCTTTGTTTGGCCATTTTCACAGGCAGCAGCTTCATTTAATTTAGTTTTAAATTGACAGTTGAGGTGGCTTGCAAAATTCCCAGTTCAGAAATCCTAATCCTAAATTGTGCTGTAGTTGATGTTTGGTACCCTGACAGCCAGCGGGATGGCTGTGAATGTCCTGCCTCATGTCAGCCTCATTTCAGCCCACCACTCCCTCTTCTTTGGAGGCATTACCAACATCTTTAGTCATCATGAGATGTCTGCTGGCCACAACAATGCATTCGTGTCTAGGATTCTTTGCTTCCTACCTGAAAGCCCCTTCAAAACACCATTTCCAGAAGGCCAAACTTGGAGAGCAGTGCTTTTGACAGTGTTTTAGATGCAGCATGCAAGTCACAGCTGCAACTTCGCTTGCAACCAAACCAGCAGACTGACTGGTGTGTCCACTTGCCCAAGGCACCTGGATCTCTTCTGCCTCCTTACAACTGGTTTAGGATTATTTTCACCCCTGCATGACTACAGATTGCTACCAGCCACCTTTTCGGTGCCTTCGGTTCTTAATTATAAAAAAGTTGATCTCTTTGATATTTGAAGGTGGGGAACAAATGACATAATCATCTTATTCAACTTCCAGAATGTTCTCACACTAAATACTTCTGCCCTGAGACTTCTCTATTGAGCACATTAACTTGTATTTAATATCCTGTATAATAACCTTTCAGCAAGGCCTCAAAATTTGGTTTCAAAGACACTTCTCTTGGTGCTCTGCTAATAACTTTCTCCTCTAACTTTCCTCAATGGCTCAGATCTGATCACTTATTATTTCTGATGTAACTAATATAACATGCAATATTTCCATAATTTTTGTCTCTCTTCCCATTTTTCTATCATGAAAATTTAATTCAAGTACAAAATGGGTACTGACAGTGGAATTCAATTGTAAGTATGAGCAGAGTTCCTTTCCCTCTTACTTTTTCCATTTACTTTTCTGAATAGTACTGGGCAGAAAACATGGAGACCTATTTCTTTTCAGGACTGATGGCCTGTTCATTCCAGGCACAATTATTTTTACCTACTTTACAGACTCAAGCAATCATATTCCCCGTCTGCCTTATCAGTTCTCCAGCCTGGGCAGTATGTATCTGCCAAATCTTGCTGCAAGTAGCCATCACCCTTCAGGGGACCCTCCTCATCTAGACATGAGGGGAAAAAACCCAACCCAAGAACAACAAACAACCTCCCAGATTTTTGCATATCAAAGTAAATCTTCAGCTCCACTCTTCCTTTTCAAATTGCATTTTCATTCCTTAATTAAATCAGTGGAGGAAATGGACTCTCATCCTCTGGACGGATGAGAGGGAGGCGAAATGGTAGAGGTGAATGTCTGCTCTCTTTCAGTAGTACTTAAAGAGATTCCAGTAAGAGTCATTGAGCAATAGCAAAAGGCATTTTGTTCTTCAGATGCTGTTTTCCAGACATTTTGATTAAATTAGTTAGACATAGCAGGTCTGTACCATAGCACTGAATTGCAAGTTTACTCCAGTTTTGCAGCAGGCTGTTAACTAAGGTCACGGGAGAAGCAGCAATAATATTTCAATTATATAGCTGGAAAGATATTTATTACACAGACATTCCAAAATAGTAGTGGCAGGAGTCTGGTTTGCAGACACCATTTAGGATAACACATTCTGAAGTAATGCTGTCAACATCTTACTCCTTGCAGAGAGTTTGAGTAAAAGATTTTAGCCATTTACATGGGGCAGTAAAAGGATTTTCTTTCCAACGAAGAAAGTCCCATTAGCTCTTTGCAATACCCACGGTGTCTCAGTCTTTTACAGTGCCTCCCCTAATCTCCTGCTGCACACTGTGGGTACATTGAAAACCAGGAAAACAGCAAGTTGTTTGGAGACTAATTCAGTAACAAAGAAAATGCTGTGTAAAGATGGCAAACAGAAAATTCATGCCATGGTTACTGGTAGCTACAACAAGGTTTTTCTCCACACATCTAGGCATTTGCATTATTCACAGACCCCCCAGGTACCATTCCCTCCTTTGTCATCTTGAAATGTTGGCATGAAAAATGAAGTTTGCCCAGTCAGACCCTTATGGGCATCTCCATGGAGCAAAAACTGACAGTGGTGAATCGAGGCATGAAACCTGGTACCAGAGAAGTCCTTTGTTCTGAGTCCTGAACATCAGGGAGCATAGCTGGAGCTAACTCTATTTCACCGCAAAAAAACTTCCAATTCCTTCAGAGTCTTTTCAGGTGGATTCTGGGGTCTTTGGTTCTCACTGAGATGTTCAGTGATTCAAGGAGCACGCTCCACTGTCCCTTTGAGGAGAACACTGGGTGAGGTCAAAAGTGCCATGCTGCCTCCCAGGGAAAGCATCCGTGTGTCCAAAGACCTGGAAAGACCCTGAGGGAGAGCCCCAGGGCTGGAAGTAGCTGTGGTGGGAACATCTCAGGCAGCCAAACGACCCACCACAGTTCTGTTAGCAGCCACACACTGGCATCAGAACTACACATGGGCATCACTTTGAATGCACAAAGCATTTTTTTCAGTATCCATAGGCTTCAATAAAAAAAACAAAAAAAAAACAGGAACACTTAGAGGAAGATTTTTGCAGTCAATTGCTTTAAAATCACGGCTGAGCACACCCAGCCAAGGCTGATTCTCGGAGAAAATTTAATCAGAAGATTTGGAGCTCTTCTCTGCTCCGAGCCTGAATGGTCTGGTCTTTCCTCCCTTGACCAACATGCAGCTGTCTTTTTGCTTAGACTGACATAATGCTTGGACTGAAAATGCTCTTTTCAATGAGAAACTACCCCGTGCGTTTTCCTAGTCATAGAAAACTCTCTTCTAGTCATTCCGGTCAACTAACCTGTGTAGACTTATATTTTCTTGATATTCAGATTTCATCTGTTCTCTTTCTTGTTTTTTAGTTCACATCACCTTTTCCAGTTTTACTTCTTTTCTTCCTCTCTCCATCCTCAGTGAGACAGTAATTCAAACTTTTAAATCTACCTTCTTAAGGCAAAGAGCTCAGAAACAGGCACACTGGACTTTCCTTACTTTAAATGAGTATTTTCTAGGACAGACAGCAAACTTTTAGAAAGAAAGAGATAAGTCAGGAACGTGCAGGAGAGCTTGTTTCCCATCTTTCAGCAGAGCACTCCCAGGCAAGTAGATGAAACATTTGCATCTCCATCCCGCCCTGAAATACTTTCATCTGCCCGTTCCCAAGGCACCATTTGCATAAAGAGCAATCTGCAGGAGAGCTGCCCAAACAATCTTGCCTCTGCATCTGAAATACAGTTTAATTTTTTTTCTCAAATGAGCAAAGCACCTTTATGTGCTAAATCATTTTCAAGTGGGAGGTATCCCAATAAAACATTAAAGGCATTTTAATAGAGGGGCAGCCCACTAGAATTTTAACGACTATTCACAGAGCAAAGTCTATGAAGAGAAGCAAAATATAAAGCAGTACAGGGTAAAATATTCAGTCATCTTTTTAAACAGCGCCTGTATCAGAGAGACCTGAAAACCTCACACAACCTGCTTTTATGATAATAGACTAAAAAATAAGAACCAAAGAAAGCACAAACAAAACATCATCAAGAGACTTAAATAAAACATTATATATAAAAAGAACTATTGCTGTACATTTTCTTCTGGCTTTTATTTTTTTTAAGCTGTCTCTCCCCACTAGCTGTTTCTTCAGCTGCCTCTGCCCATCAGCCTCCCACTCCTCCTTTTGCTTGTTCAGGAGCAAACCCTGGGCAGCACAGTAACCCCTTCCTGCGTTTCCTTCACTGCATCAGAGGCCAGAAGCTGGCCCCAGAGCACCAGCCAGACATAAAGACACTCGCTGCAGGTAAGGGGGGAGGAATTTGTAACACCCTGCTATGGCCCGGTGCTCTGTGGCACCAACGGCATGCAGAAACACAAATAAAGGGCAGAATGAAACTTGCAGGGGAAATACCCCTTGGGGCATTTTCTAACAGTCAAACACCTGTCTCAACACCCTTGGTACAGCCTTGGGAACATTTATGTAGGATGAACTGGGGCATTCTTTTCTCTGTCACCCGCCGTGTGTCTAGGATACAATTTTTGAAGTGACTGCAGTGATCAAACAAATCATTAGTGGGGACAAACTAAGTCCAAAGCCAAATACTTCCTCTAACACCCCATGATTTATTTATCCTGTTTGCAGCCAAGGAAACTTTGAAATTAATTCTCACTTGTGCTTTTGCATGACTACTCTGCAACACCAATGGTGATTTGAAAATTCTATGTTATTTCCTGCAGTTCAGATCTTGAACTGCACGAACAATCCATAGTTGTGATATTCTTTTTCTTATATCAAACTTAGGAAGCGTGTGAACAAGATGTTTTTTCTTTGGTGTGTGCAAAAGTCAAGACTGGTGTCTACTGTATGCAAAGCGCTTAAACCCATTTCAGCTGAATAACTGTGCTACCAAGATTAGCTTTCTGTATATTCCAGGATAATACTTCAGCAGGCTGAACTTTATTTCAGTCTGAGCTGCAAAATGAGGGGTGTGTGAGAATGATCTGTAGTGGCACAAGAGTAACATCTGCCTTTATTAACAGGAGTATTACATTTCTCCTAACTGCCCTTCTGCAACACCTTGTAATTTCTCTTGGCGCAGTAACCTATATAAACTTGAGCAGAGCGTGGCTCTACCTCCCCACTAGCTCAGCCACCCCCGGCGTATGAATGAAGAATTAACGCTTTCTGCTTTCTCCTCTTACTATTGAGATCAAGTGAAACATTGCCCTGGATTTCAAAACAGCGCCGGTGCCTGTTTTCACAGATTTTCTGGGAGAATTTCTTTCAAAAGAGCTTTTCAATTCTGATTATTTTTTTTTTTTTTTTTCCCCTCCTTCTCTTCCCCTGCGCTCAGCGATGGCAGCAGCTCTGCGCTGGGCAGGGGCCCTGCCTGCTACCTGGCATCCCCCACACCGAGCCACCCTGCTTCCCACCGCAGGGAACAAAGGCGCGATTGTGCCCTCACCGAGCAGCAGGGCTGGTTTTCCAGCCACTGGTCCCCTGGGGAAAGCACCCGGTCCCTCCTGGCTCCCGACACACCGGCACCCGAGACACGCACAGCTGATTTTCCCTCCCTGCATCCCCGGGGCCTCCCACCATGCTGCCACTGGGACTTTTTTGTAAACTGGAGGCTGCCCAGAGTAGTACAAGCCACTCTGGTTCCAGGTGGTTTGCCTCCATGCCTGAAAATATAAGCTGTCGGTTTTAGGTTTGTAAGCGCCTCAGGTTTCTTTGGCAAGCTGCAACACCTTGTGCCAAAGCAAAGCAGGGAAAATTCAGGAAAAGGAGAAGCAATCCTTTTGCATTCTCTTGAATAATGATATTGCTTTTCTAAGAACTAACACCTCGAGATATGCCTAGAAATTAGAGGCTTTTTTTTTTTAAATATGTTTCCTATTTGAGCATTATTTGCCACTGATTATACACTTTCTTGCAAGCAGTTTGACGAGCAGCCCAGCAGTGCAGCTTTAGCCTCTCATGTGCACCACAGAGAAGACAGACAGCAGCGTGCCCAAGCACCTACAACATTTTTCCTGATGAAATAATTCTGCTAGAGCACTTTAGCTGAGGACAGATTCTTTGAGACAACCCTGTGCATTCAGGCAGGCTGGCCAGATCCCAGTGTCTCTGGGCTCAGCGGGTGTTTCTTTGCTCCTTGCTCACAGTTTCTAGCCACACTGCTTAAATGCTTTCTCTCTTGCACACACTTTCTTACTGCATATTTCCAGTTTTGCTCTTTTCTGCGCCTCTCTCTCACCTGCTGCTGGCTCACTGACAAGAGATAGTGCAGATAGTTAAACAATACCCTGGGAAATCCCACCAAGGCTCCACGCTTTCAACTCCTCTACAAGCAGTTCAAATCCACAGCTCATGTCTTTTTTTTTTTCCTCCCTATTTTGAATCTGCCAAGCTCTGTGCTTGTTGCATTTACTCATAACAGAAAGGCAGCCATTTCACTCACCAGTTCCAGTCAGTTTAACCCAACCCATAATACCATCATTGTAGTCAGCTTGCTGAGAGCTGGAAAAATTAGACATACCTGTTCGTAATGAATGCTGATAATTACACAACACACAAACAACAAAGCAGTCTGCTAGATCTGATCTCTCCTTCAATTTGAAGACATTAACATTGATAATTGCATATTGCAGAAGCTCAGAGGCACTAAGCAAAGATTGCTTCCTCCATAGACATCATGAGAGACAGTACCAGGGCAGAGGAACTTCCCTTACATTCTAAAAGGAAAAAGAAACACAATGTCTCTTCTATGGATGAGGAATGGGATGCAGAAATAACCATTCAGCCAAAGACATAATGAAAAGTGTGTGGGGTAGAGCTGGAAGCAGGTCACCATAAATACTTTGGCAAGTGACATAAATACATTTGTCCAAAGACAAACTCTGGCATAAAACTGAAAGATTTTGTGACGATGTTCAGAATCTACCTGGATGTCCAAAAATGCGTAATGTCCTCTATGCGTAACTCTTTCTGAAGACCAATTTCCTATTTCCCAGTTTACTATAGATGAATCTACAAGAGTAACTGAAATTTTCCACCTGTCTGTCCATGTGGTGAAAGCGAAATATTTTTAGCCTCTGTGTGGGAGAACACACCATAGACAATGGCATTCATTTCTGGATGCTCCATTTTTGTTAGTGTGTGATGCAACTTCTTAGGCTTATTTCTGGATTCCTGATTTTCTATTATTATTGGTGTCTGTGAATGTGATTCACAGAAAGATGGCTTTATGGTCGAGGTTCCTGTTTCTGGGAGAGCAAAGCCGCAACTTTCCAAACCTTACCAGTTTTGCCACTTCCCCTCCTCCCCCCACCCAGTCCTGAGCAAGCATCATAATTGCACTAGACCAGAAGATGAAAATTCTCCCATCCGACCTTGATTTTCACCTCCGTTTCCACAAGACTGTACTTTCTCCATTCCACTTACCTGTATAATATAAAAATAATATAATCTACACAAATGCAGGTATCTTTTAGAACAATCACTGCTTTTCACACCCACCACCTGCAGCAGGATGAGGTGTCACTTGCACTGCCTAGGACATCACCTATTATTACCAATACACATCAGCATACTTGCAGGGCAGCAAAGTGCTAAAAGCCTGATCTTAGCACCACTGGTGCTGGAGGCCTGGAGAACGTAGAAACAGAGCTGTAATACAGACCTGACTCATTGTACTCACTGCCTTGCAAAATTCCCACCGGTCAGCCCGCCTGCCCTAACTGCATAAATTCCCAGCATGGTCTCCAGGGACATGCTGGGAGGCTTTCTGTGCACGAAGCTGCTCCTTCCTGCTGTGGGTGAAGAGAACTGATGGGAAGTGCTAGGTGTCTCCATCCCCTCATGATGAGGGTATTTAATAAGGTAAGAAACATGACTACTAAACTCTGCTTAGCCCAAGAAAAACTGAATTTAAACTTTCTACACTGAAGAGAGCTCTCTGACCCCTGGGCCTCAGGGAACTTGGGGGAAAGCCTTCACCCTCCCTCTGTGGGTGGCTAAGCACAGACAGGCGACATGAGGACTTGGGCTCCACAGCCAAGTCTGACTCTTCCTCAGGAGCAGGTTGTCCTCTCCTGCCACCACACTAACCCATCAGAGGGAGGCAGTCACAGCTCCAGCTGCATCCAGGCCTTCAGGTCACCCCAGAGCAGTCATGCCATTCAGACTCCTGCCTGCTTGAACCATGACAGCTTGGGGGGGGTGGGGGGAGATACCTGTCTCTTGTCTAATAGGTGCTTTTGGGCATGAATAGGTGACTACAGTAAGTGCCCAGGAAATTTTCAAGTGTGGTATAGAGATGCCTTGCAGTGCAAGAATCAGACAGACGGGGGTTATTGTCCGAGGATTAGGCTTTAGGCGCCTAAGTCTCAATTTAAGCAGGCTGGATCCTGCACAGAGCTAACACCTTATTAAAAGTTCATGTTCCTTTTCCAAGCCTTTCATAACTCCTTGTCTATCTTAAGCTCTCTCTGCTTAAGTTCCTCTCCTCCTAGCACAACAGCACCAAAAACATAGACTTGGTCAGAACGTTTTCAAAGCGGTATTTAGTCAAATGTCCAACTACATCAAAGATGTAGTAGAGAGACATCTTGGAGGAACACAAATGTTTCAACAGAGTTTCACTTGTGACCAAAATGAAAACCTGGATTGGATACTTGAGGTCTTTGATCTCAAACTAGACATTTCAACAGGGCCCTCTTTTACAAAGGCATTTGAAAGGGGCTGCTTTGTATTTTGTTTCCACTAAAGAAACAGAGAGATTTCAAAAACCTGTGAAACTTTCCATGGAATGGAATGGCTGTTCTTCATCCAGTTCTGCTTTAATACTTCACAGGAGAGGGGCTCAGGTAGGTGCATTCTTCACACAAGAAAGAGTGACTGGAAGCATGATGCATATTGTCCTCCTTGTTTTCCTTCCAAAAATCACAATAAAATAGGGTGAGAATTCACTGATCACTTTGCCTAATCCTCCTAAAAAGCCAAAAGAAAAAATTAATAATTGTTGTATTAAAACATATTTCATTATTACAAAGTGTCTGGGAAACTCTTGTACCAGTTGTTCTTCCTACGCGTGTCCAATTAGTCTTAAACTGTTTACTTCAAGCTTTTATAAAAGGAACAGTCTCGCTTGGTTTATGTCTTTTTAAAAGACACTTAGTAGACATTTTGTGCAAGTAAATATTAAAGTTGCAATGGAAGAAAAAAAAAAGGCTATCTTCTAAATCCATTACTGTACATTAATATATCTTTGCTGACATTTATTGTCGGGGCTCAGTTTTCCTTTTGGTCAGTCTAGTTCACGCAATTTAGTCCCTTATTGGCTGGGATCTTTTCAGACTAAGAATATCTCACAGTCCCTCTGTTGCATGATGATTCCCACCACTTTAGGTGTCTGTTTTATCAATCACAAAAACTATACGCTATTCTGAAAAATAAATTATTTGCCTTGGAAACTGATATGATTAAAGTCAAAAGTGTGAATAAGATTCAGAAAATGTTGCCTTTGCATGATGCACACTCTGAGGAACAAAGAAAGCATTTCCATTTTCTAGCTACCTTTCGGCCTTTCACATTTTTTGAGTGTAATTTGCATTTGAAATCAGGACAGGGTGTAGGTTGATGCTGCAAATTTTTCCTTTCAAAGATTTCATATTATTCTTCTGCCAGGTGGGCCCTTATGTCACTCTCCCAGTTCCTCACTACATTGCAGTCAGTTCATACGGTCATATGAAATTACTGTCAATATAATAAAAGTGTTTCATTTCAAGTCTCCTGAACTTCTTCATCTAATGAGTCATCAATAACTTTGTGCTTGCTTTTATCCAGGGGACCCTCTAATGGGAATGAACGACATTGGATTATTTCAGCCCAAAAGAGTGAAGCTAGATTCCGAGAGGAAATTATTTGTAGTTTCAAGATGATGCAAAAATAGATCATTTTATACCTCATATATTGTTGATTTATTGTAAAAAGATTTTCCACTTGAAGTAGTGAGTTACTTATATTTTTGATTGAGGAAAGGGAAACAAATTGAGCAAAAAGCATTGAATAGAACTAACTTTATAAAAACAATTAAAGCCAAATAATTTTCCTTGAGAAAAAATGGAAGGTCAGACTTAAACAGATTGGTACAATCTGATGGCCTCTTCCTTTGCCTCTAGATCTTGTCTGCGTAAAGTCCTCTGTGGGCTCCTAGACAGGCAAAAAAACCCCAACAGGTAGGAGAGCATTTCTGGAAAAGCTTTCCCTTTTTTCTGCCCCTGTTCTGATGCACTGGCCCCTCAGTTCCCATCACCAGGTGCATGCACCTACTCAGGCACGAGTGCAGAGAGAGGGGTCTCCTGTAGTTCAGTAACACCATAGCCAGGCTGAGAGCAACCACCTACATAAGGGAGTCATGCACACTCAGAACAAGCCACAGCAATGGCTCTCGCACTTGTGGGTGCTCCAGCCCCACACCTGGAGCTGCCCCAGCTGGGAATGCTGCAGTAGAAGTATTCTGGACTGATTTCTGCACCCCACTTCAGTTCAATGTGTGCACACAACCAGAAGGGTTATAAGTGGTGCTCAGCAAATGTCTGAGAAGAGCTGTCAGAGAAAGGTTTAATCAATCTTAGTATCCTCAAACAATTTGCATTAAAACAAGAAATGGATGGGATGTCACTGCTTGAAGGAATCACTACCAGCAGTGAAATATAGGAAAGCAGCAGCTGAAAAGGTGCCGAAAGTTTTTGAGGTTTTTCATGCTGCCAAGAGCTGAGATGGATACCTGAACAAGTCAGTTCAGTTTTCAAAGGCAAAGGAATAACTCCCATTCACAATACCACCTATTTTTGGTAGAATATGGTCAGCCTGAAAAGCGAAAAAATCAGGAATATCCATTTGATAATTCTGACAGAAAAACCTGTCACAAATGAAGGAGTGAGATTAAAATTAAAAAATGAAAATGAACAGTGTGGTACAAAAAGCCACGTATCTGCCCCAAAACAGCAACAACAAATGGCAGCTTCTCCAAATGAAAGGTCTTTGAGGCAGAGGCATTTGGTTTGATATTTATGGAACAGGTAGCAGGTTTATAATCCACATGTAGTGCTCCCAGTGCCACCTCAGCTGCTCACAGAACTGGATAAGTAGCAGGGCTGCAGTCTAATATTGGCAAGCCTCAGAAGTGAAAGAAATTGTTAGGTTCATTAGAAGATAGTCCAGTTCCTGTAGAACATTACTTCCTAGCCCTGAAGAAATGCTGCTGTTCTTTCAGCTGATCAAAGGACTTTGTTTTCAGGGGAAAATAGCAGGTGAATAATTCTACCCCCACCCGAAGCTGGATGTCTCCATTAACAATGGTGAAATTTCTCCTCCTCCATGAACAAATACAAAGTGAGATTCCTGAGAGGAAAACAGCTCAAAGGCTGTGTTATTTCCTTCACTCAAGCTCCAACATCAGAGGCAAGATGCTCTAACATGATGAAATGAAAAAAGAAACAGAAGCTTCCAGTCTAGAAGGTGCAAAAAGCATTTTTGCACTAAAGGAAGTATTTTGTATCCTCAATTCAGGTGTCAGTACCTGATTTCTTGCTGTCATCCAGGGTAATAAAAAAAAAAAAAAATATATAAAATTCTCTGCATTGCAAGGAAGTGCTATGGACAGAAGCTTAATCTGTCTACCTGTGAGGTGCAGTATCTGATATGCAACTTGTCCTGCCCTCTTACTCCCATGGATCAATGAACAATTCTGGTTATTTTTATGATTAAAGATCGTGCTGTTAACAGAAGTAATTTATGATAAACCATTCAGGAATTTGATTTCCCCAGAACAGTGGATGTTGATTTTTGCTATAGCTCCAGCAAATTAGTGATTAACTGGAAGCTCCAATGCCAAGGCGGGTAGAAAGCACTAAACAAGGTATTGTGAATATCTTTTCTCTCTCTTATTAAAAGAAAACAATGCACACCCAGGAAAACTTACACAATTCATTCTGGTGAGTTCCTTTCTCGCTGTTTTCTAGACACAGGTTAGGGGTATTTAATGTTAGTACTCCAGTGCATGTTTCTCCATTCAGAGGGATCAGATAATGCTGCCAAAGCAGAGCTGTATCATGGGCTTAAACTCAGAATGAATCATAGAATTGTTTACATTGGAAAAGATCATTAAGATCATTGAGTCCAACCATCAGCTTAACTCTGCCAAAACCACCACTAAACCATGTCTCTAAGCACCACATCTACATGTCTATAAACACCTCCAGGGATGGTGACTCAAACATGTCCCTGGACAGCCTGTTCCAATGCTTGACAACGCTCTCAGTGAAGAACTTTTTCCTAATATCCAATCTAAACCTCCTCTGGCACATCTTGACGTCATTTCCTCTTGTCTTATCACTTGTTACTCAGGAAAAGAGACTGTTCCCCATCCCACTACACCCTCCTTTCAGGTAGTTGTAGAGAGCAATAAGGTCTCCCCTCAGCCTCCTTTTCTCCAGGGTGAACAACCCCAGCCCCCTCAGCCTCTCCTCATGAGATCTGTGGTCCAGACCCCTCACCAGCCTCGTTGCCCTTCTCTGGACCCACTCCAGAACCTCAATGTCTTTCTTGTAGTGAGGGGCTCAAAACTGGACACAGCACCTGAGGTGAGACCTCAGCAGTGCTGAGGACAGGGGGACAATCACTTCCCTGGTCCTGCTGGCCACACTATTTCCAGTACAATGATAAATGAAACAATGATACATGAAATTCAGGTGCATATTCAAGTAACACTGCCTCCAGCTTCTGGAACTTGAGTCTTCTTAGAAGACAAGAGTCGAGCAAAAAGAGATGCACACCACCACACTGTGTTAAGGCCAAGCTTTCGTGGCCCCAGGCTACATTGTTCAAGATCTGACCAGAGAAATCCCCAGTTTTCTTGTTCTCCAGTTGCTTCATTCTCACCGGGGCAGAAGGAGGCTGCTCCTTCTACACAAATGCTTGTAATGCTGTGAGATGTAGATAGAGCTCTTTTAAAATGGCACAAAAAAAATAAAATCAGGTTGTTGAAATGTAATGGGAGAATTCAGGCCTCATGAGAATTACTCTTCATTGTGCCACTGGTTCACAGCTCCTGTCTTGTAAGCAGTCTTTGCTTCGGTTCCTCTCACACATCTCTAGACAAGTCTGACTCATTTGTCTTCCAGGGATGTTTTAAGATGTAATGGATGTTTTATTATATAGTACCATAAGCCTTTTGGATGAAAGAACCAATGTAAACTCAAAGAATTTTCTAATGAAAACCATTAATAATAAATGTAACTACAGAGCTTTTGCAATGATTCAACAACTTCAGAATATTTCAACGTCTGCATTATCCATTTATGATTTTAAAACAGATGAAGATATCAGAATTTTTACAGAGACCTGTAAATTGGGTCAATCCTACACGATTATTTAAAAAGTAAGGATTTTTTCTGGGAAAAGAAATATCCTGGGAGTAGGGAAAAAAGAAAGGGCAATAAATCTTTAAGATATAGTACCAATTTCTAGGTCATAAAAAAAGCTCTTAGACATATGCAAAGACACAGGGTGGGTGTGGGTGTGCGTGTAAGCATTATACTTATCTCTAAAAGAGTCAAAACCAGACACAGATTAATGCACTGAATATCACAAGAAAAATATTCATTAACATTAAAAACAGAACAGTAGAGAAGAAAATGGATGAAATAGCAAAAAGAGCTTTTTTTTCTAATGGAAAATAAGAAGACAATACAAAGGTCACATAAACCAAATAACATTTCTCTGCACGTCATTGCTTTTTTCTTACATAGAAATGTTGAACATTGAACTATGTGAACATCTGCAAAGGTGTCACTTCTCCTTAGAAATCTTCCAGGTGAAGTTTCCTAGACTCTTCCAAGTTATTTCTTCCTTTGAGATGAAGAGGCTTTCATTTTTCTAACCACCACACACATCATGAGCCAAATCTTATTAAATAAGCATCTAGCAGTGTCTGATATCAAGAACTGAGCAATTAATTGGTCCATTTCTTTTTCTCACTTTTCCTGGCACCACAACCTTTACATGTTCCCTGATAAATTAGAGCTCTTCAGAGAACAAGCAACCCCCCGCCACCCCCAACACAATTTTCTCACATCAAACCTCTAAGATACAAGGTTTTCACGGTACATTCCCTGCCTTTGTTGTCAGGGCCCAGTGTATATTCTAGGCAGATTTTTCACCTATGCTGATGCATCCTGAAAGTGGTAGCAAAATGTAAGCAAGAACAAGAAGAATGAGAAAAGTCACAAAAGCTTTAATCAACCCCTGCACATTGCAAATAATAAAACAGTTGCTTCAGTTAGAATTCAGTGCTGCAGTCTTTGACTTCAACAAAAACCTGAGTTAAAATTACAAAACCAGATCTCAGTAATACTAAACTTTCAGCAGACAATGTTACTAATCACTAGACATCCGATGGGTCTTAGTTTACTTTGCCAAAAATGTCTAATTTTGCCCTAGTTAATATTTGAAAGATTTTTAAGTTAACACCAGTATATGATGACTCCTATTGTACAAGATTTTACAAAAAATCATGATCTGTTGCTTGCATTCAACACAAGTATTCTATAGAGAAACATAAGTTGATATACTTGGTTGATCTTCACAAAGCATTTTGAAGATGAAAAGTATCATGTGCTAAACATTAAGCTAGTCTGACCATCTTCTCATAACACTACAGATAGACAATTTGTCAGGACAAGAAAAACAAGACACAAAGCTGGTCTGGTGAGGATCCTGTTTTGCCTTTGAGAAAATGTTAAAATAATTGATAGTTTCAATAATAGATAATTTCAAAGTATTAAGCATTCCTTTGCTCACTGCTTCAAAGGGGTCCCCAAATACCTAGAAATATAACTATTTTCCTTTTAATGTTTGATAGGAAAAAGTACTAAAAAGACTCTTAAAAATACAAATAAAGAGATCTATCCAGTTTTTGATCCACCTTTATCTAAAATTAAAAAAGAAATTTAAGAGCTTTACTTGTCCCCCTGTAATGAAAAGCATCACAAAAAGACTCTGATGTGGAACTAATTTGCATTCTGAATATGCTGAATGGACTACAGAGACTAGAGTAACCTTTAGAGAATCTCTATTGTGTTAAAAAAGTAATTCATACTCTATCTCCTTCTACAGAAAATGAAAGGTTGAAAGATGTAAATTAGACAAAACAAACAAACCTTTCATAGTATATTATGAGCTCCAGGTCTCCTGTGCATTTACTAAAATTTCCATACTCTTCTCCCAATTTCAAGTGCAGTAAATTTGGGCCCTTTGACAAATGCCTTATCACCATTTTATTTTAGTATTGCCACATATAGAAGCATATTTCAAGGAGAGATGCATTGAGAAACAACTTCTTTGAATTAACTTTTCTCTTCCTTACCCTCTCCCACATGCCATCAAATGGATGTTAGTTTGTTTATTATTTAAAACTCCCATGATTTCCAGCCTGGCTAACCGTCTTTTAGATTACATGACCATGTGTTACCTGTATCTCTTCACATTTCTTTAGGTCATGTGTTGAAACCCACTGCCCCACCTCAACATGTTTTAACAGTAGTGTCAAAGTCCTAAACAGAATTCAGTTTCTATTCACCCCATGAAAACAGAGAGCTGTGAAAAAGAGAAACATCCTCCAAAACCTCTAATTAAGAACTCTGGAACAACATACAGTTGTCTGATATGAGGAACAGTAAGCTTCTCTAAAGGCTCAGCTCATACAAGGTGTCTGTTAGACATCAGAATTCCCTTGACTTCAGTGTTCATGGGGTTCTTCAATAAAGTTAACTTCAAAAACAGCAAAACAGTGATTTGCTAACAATACCTCATCCTCACCTTGCAACATTACTGAAGTTATCTGACTTTCAGCCATGCAAGCTATCTTTCTTTATTGCCTCTTGTCCTTGCAATGACTCTCGCAGTCCTACATGACCATGCTATATTGCTTCTCCATATCCCCCAAATCCTTGGCTGCTCTGCCCTTTTGTCTCCCACTACATGAGTTTCTTTGCAGACCTGAGGTAAAGACAGCATCCATTATCATCAGCTATGGAGACACTACCCTCTTTGACCTTTGTTTTGCACATCTCTAACTCCAAGGATTGCTGTGCAACATGAAGTTTGTCCTCCTGCCTTGGAATACAGATGTCTGCTTGTGTTATAGACACATGGCTTTTTTTCAAATAAGCCCAGTACAGCACTACCCAAACGGACAATTTAGTTATTAGGATTTGTTAATGGAAAATATGTGTTGGAGCTGGAGATATCCACAAGTCTTGTTATCACCAGCTGAGGAGAGATGCTTTCAAACCTCCCTTGACTGCTGCCAACTGACACCAAAGGGGACAACATGATATAATAAAACCACAAGCCTGTGGAAACCTGTGGCTATAATTATTATATCAACACAGTGGAAAAAAAGAGCCTATCTCTACACTGGGCATACAGAATGGTAAAGTCTCACTCAGGCACCCCATTTAAGTTGGTTTGAGTTACCCCCCTCACAAGACCTTTATTAAACTTGGAGGATCCATCAGAACTTTCCATACCCATGGAACTGATTCACGGATGCAACACTCAAAAAATGGAAAACTAGAGCAACTCAGCACTATTCATTCAGATTATTTGTTTTAAAGGGACATTTTACACAGACAAAAATTTTTGTTGAAAGGAAAGGTGATTCTTAACATATGCTCTTTGTGCTCTGGGATTGCATCAACACAGTTATCCTAGAATCAGAGGTAAAAAAGGGCTGTGAGAGGCCATACAGCCCACTCCTTGCCCAAAGGAATGATCAGCTAAATCTAAACTATTCCCAAATGATGCTTATCTAACCTGCTTTCAGAAACATTCACAAGCCTCCACAGCAATTTAGCTTAGTGTTTCAGTGTGTGACTTGTTCTCTTCACAGCACGCAGGAGGAAAAGTTTATTCCTATGTCTTAGTAACTGCTTTTTTACATGCAGGTTTCATTATGCTCCCTACTACTCCTTTAGAAACAGAATATGTTCCACTCTTTGTACTTTTTTCCATCTACACTTCTTATGATTTTCATTACTGTGAATTTTCATTGCTCTACTCTGAGCTGGGACTGTTCAACCTGGAGAAAAGGAGGCTGAAGGGTGTGTAGTGCTCTCTATAACTACCAGAAAGGAAGTTGTAGTGAGGTGGGGGTCCATCTTTTCTTCCAAGTAACAAGCAAAAGGACACTCCTCACCTGGAGTAATGTGTGTAGGTCTGGAGCCCTCAATATTGGAAGGACATGGATCTGATGGAGCGGGTCCAGAGGAGGGCCACAAAAATGCTC
>BJBW01007587.1:73902-95585 GCA_004320125.1 Scolopax mira
GAGGCCCCTTCCCTGGAGACATTCAAGGTGAGGCTCCACGAGGCCCTGGGCAACCTGGTCTAGTTGGGGGTGTCCCTGCAGACTGCAGGGGGGTCGGACTAGATGACTTTTGAAGGTCTCTTTTGACCCAGATGAGTCTATGATTGTAAGAGGAGACAGCCTCAAGTTGCAGCACGATAGGTTTAGGATGGATATTAGGAAAACTTTCTTCATGGAAACGTTTATCAGGCATTGAAACAGGCTGCCCGGGGAAGTGGTTGAGTCGTCATCCCTGGGGGTATTTAAAAGATGGGTAAACATGGTTCTGGGGGACACAGTTTAGTGGTGGTTTTGTCAGTGTTAGGTTAATGGTTGGACTCAGTGATCTTAAAAGTCCCTTCCAACCTGGACTATTCTATGATTCTATGATTGCAATCATTTCCCTCAACCTGCTCAAGACCTGCTGACTATGCTGGTGAATAGGGGAGTTCAGAAGTGCGTGCCATGGCCCTGGGTCCCTGCTTCCCCATGGGCGCACAGCCAGGGCACTACCTGCCCTTGGCTTCAGCTTCCACCCTGGGGTGGTAACTGCTGATGGGATCCCACCCTACGTGTTTGCCTTGTTCCTTATCTGAAGCCTGCAGCTCCCTCTTGCCTCAGGGTGGCTTGCACAGCAGGGGAGCCTTGACTGATCCAGAGAGGAGAGGAGGAGGGGAGAGAGTACCCATTGTCCTCCTGTCACCAAGGCTGGAGTGCGTTGAGATTGTAAGGAATCACTTTTTTCCTTTCCTACACATCCACTGTGTCTTTCTTTGAAGTAAGACTGCAGAGTCAAGACCATCTTAAACCATTTAGCTACTGTGTTACAATAATGTAAGTGATAAACAACAGTAAACACAGTATTCCAATGTTACTGGAAGTGGAATGTGAAGGGTCCAGCTAGAAGAGAATGACAGTTTTCAGATTCCCAGTTCATTAGCCTCTCGGCCACTCCTGCCTTCTCAGAAAACAGTATAATAAACCCATCATTCAGGTCTTCAGTGAAATGACTGCTCAAGCCCAAACACAGGCTTGACTGAGGCCTCCAGCAGTCCCTGGGCTGAACCACCAAAGGATCATGCCCACAAAAGGATGACTTTGACCCCTGCATGTAAGAGCCTGGGAGAGGCCTTCCCCATGGAAGGCAGGAAGGCTCTGGAGACCAGGCAGCCTCAAACTCTGGAAAACCTTCCATCCTGCTGCAGCAGGGATGAATGTCACCAACCTGATGGAGAGATATATCCTTGATAGACACATATTTCCAAAAACTCCTTCTTCCATAGCAATATTAGGTTCAATAACACAGAAAACAAACAAACAAGCGAAATGGAAAAAGAGGGGCTTAGTTGTTGTTCCCCTGAAAAATAAGCAGAGCTCCCATGAGGTCTGTAAAAGCGATCAGTATTATATACTAATTTTACATGGAAGGTAGTCAGATTGCAACCCACAAGGACACTGATTTCAATAGGAATTAGAAGTCAGGCACCAAATTACCTTTGAATACCTGGGCTTAATGACTGGTGTTACGGAAAGCAGTGTAAAACCTGCTGACAAACAGCTAAATGTCTGGTCAGAGTTTTGCAGACACTCAGCAATGACTGCCTCTGCTCTGAGGAAAACATGATTAAGACTGGGGAAAAAAAAAGGAGCGAAGTAGAAGTTGAACAGTGTCAGCCTGCATTGCTGAAGAACATTGTAAGAATGGATCTGCTAAATGTAAGCACATTGAAGTCGCAGAGCCCTGTCAGCTACCTAGCAAGAACCACAAATCCTTGGCATGTTAGAGCACACATTTGGGCACACAATCTGACATCTTGGACAGGTCACAGTAGTTTGTGTAGATGCTTTACCCATCATCCAGGTCCTCCACCATGTTAGTGACAGGCTTTTGCTTACTCTGGAACTGTGACAGAGGGCTTAGATCAGCGCCAGATTAACAGGGCTAAATTAGTGTGGAGTTTGCATTGTGTCCCAAAAATGACTGAGTGTTGTTTTGGTATTTTAATTTTAGTAAAAACACAGACTGGCAGGAAAAAAACCAAGACTGTCATCCTGGTAATGCTTCACTTTGGCTCACTTACTGGTAGTGCTTTGCAAGAGGGCACACCTTACAGAAGCCTGGGAATTTTGGAGGCAATGACTAATTCCAAGTTGAAAAAATCTGCTGCTTTGCATGTAGTTTTCCTGAAACAAGAAAGATAACAAGATCAGAGTAGTGAGAATGGCCCTAAAAAGGAATTTGAGGATACTATTGGCAACTTACAAAAACACACTAAATGCCAGCAAGCTTTAGAAAACATATTAAAAAAATTGTAGATGGTAGATACATGACAGCAAACATCATCATTGTGTCTCAGGATATGCATCTTTGCATTACTCTGGCAGTCCTGCCAAAGGACTTTTCTTGCTCATTATTCAAAAACTTTTTTGTAATTAAGCATTAAAACACTGAAACTGCCATGTTCAAGCAAAGACTCCATCAAGTCCCTTTTCATGCTATCAACAGCTCAGGCTTCTTAAGAGAAAAATGCACTAAACAACTGCTTGCAGAGGAAATCTGCTTGCAGAGGAAATTCTGCCTCACTACTAAAACAATGAGGGTCTTAAAAACATGGTTTCTAAACATTTATAATTGTTTTTTAATCCTTGCCATTATGGTTCTGATTGCTGTAATTAGCTGTAAATACTCAATCAGCTTTGAATCCTACCCTTCTAATCAATCAGACAATACGCGTTTGTTATTTCAGTCTGCTATATATATCCCTCCACTCTCAAAGTGCACTTTTGCCCCCCCCCCAAAATATTTGTATTATATATAATTCAGTAGAAAAAATATACAGGTTGTCATGTGAAGTTTATATATTTTAGTATAATGAACACAGACTTTAATTCCAAGTTACGCACACTGAGTGATGCGAAAAAAAGTCCATGCTGTGTTTTCAGTGAGGGTTGTTGAAAACAGGGAAACAGGACAATTGCTTTAGAGAGGCATTGCTTCCTTTAATAACTTGTGCCACATAAAGAATACTTTTCACACTAGCTCATTCAAGAGAGATTTTGGTGGAATGTGATCATTCAGTTTATGCAGCAGAACCAAGCGGCCACGATTTAATTCTGCTGTGTGCTCAATTTTGATATTGTGCACGCATCAATTGTTAAAGCATAGCTCCTGCTAAGCTGAAAGCATAAAAGAAAGACTCTCAGGTCACTTCTGAAAAGCTTGAAAATAATGTTTTAATGACATATTTGTAGCAGATACATTGCAGGAAGTATTGCTGGATTCAATAGAGAATTGAATGACCCTTCAGAGATGAGATTTTGTTAGTTTAGGATCTTGGTTGGGCTGTATAAAATTGATCATGTGTTTTTTTCAGTTCCAGGTCATTCATTCGGGACATTTTGATGAAGACTAAACCGGAGCAATTATGCATTCATGAGCAGGATGCTGAGGGCTTTGCTTGGAAAACTGAAGGCCGATAACCAAAGTAAGCATCAAGTATCTTTCCCAAGGCTACTGCGTAATGATGAAAACACCACATCTTAAAGCCCCTATAGCAGACAGCCTCATGCTGCTCTTTGAACCACTGCAGGTAAAATGATGGACTTAAAATAACCAGCCCCATCATGTGTTGGGGCACAGGAGACTGGCAGAGCGTATAAAATCTTAGGCGCACTCTATAATGAAGAGCTTTGTGCTACTAAGAGGCAGAGCTGACGGATCCTATTTCAAAGTTATCTTTAATGCAAAACCAAGAAACGTTCCCAATTGTATCCATTACAATAAAGTTGCCGGATGATAAAGCCTGCTACCTAAATCATTTCGCTCATGTATGGGAAATCAAATCCCTACAAGGCCTGAATGCACACAAAATGCAAATCACTCTGAACAGCCTCTAATATATGCATGTTTATATACATCCTGGCTTTCAGATAGAGGGTGTCATTGTGAGCTCTGCTGCAGAGTCTGATGTAACCTGAGTGCAGGGAGATGCTGACTTGGAAAGATGCATGACAAAGAGCCTGGCCCTCCAAGTGCTCATTGTCATGGGTCCTCCCAGGGGCCACGGGGCTGCGTAAGGACTGCTCTTGGGAGAAATGACTCCATATGAAACACTGTACTAATGACATCAGGGAGAATGCTGCTGTCTCAAGCTATCTGGAGAGTATTTGCATTGTAGGGGCAAATCCTAAGTGTTTGAGGAATTAGGCATGTCAAAATAATCCTGAGTTCATTTGAAAAGTCATTTATTGAGACATTAATAATGTCACATCTCCATGTAGAGAAAGTGCTCCTTCACACAACCCAGCAGCACCACGCACACTGCCTTTCACACGCAGAGAAAGGCTCAGGGTACATGATTTCATCTTGGTAAAAACAAGGAAGCCACTAGCAGAAGCTATAACAGCATTGGATCTGGCCCAAAATACTTTGTGGATTTGTGTTGAATGAAAGTTGTTCATTCAAAGTCCCTGCAGATTTCTAAACCAGATGAAAAATTGCAGTTTGAAAAAAACTGAAGGGCTATTCACAATATGATGTTGTGAAGGAAGGAACAGTAGGCTGCACACAGACTCTAAGTGCTCATTTTAGGCTATTTCATTCAAATAATAACACTATACTTTATTCAGGACATATGTGGCTAGCATATGCTTACAAAGAAAGCCATGCCACATATCAAACAGAAGCAGAATTGTTTCAGAGTCATTGCAACATACATTATCCAGACACACTCCATCTAGACAGATTTGTGAAAGGCATAGGTAAGAGCTGGTTCCAGTTATTATAGGTGTCATTTTAAAAAATTAAATAGCTGTGAAGTGATTAGGCTCTATTCTCCTCCCTCCCCTGCTGCATTCCTGTTTCATGAAATAAATCCATCACATTCTCTTTCCCTGGGTGGATTTCTTCATCACCCATTCCCTTGTTCTGGGATGGAATGGAACAGAACAAAGGTTACCAGATCATATCTAAATCACTTGTCATGTCTGGTGAAAACTAAAAAAACTCAGGAGAATTTAAATATGCTTAAAAGCTACTAAAAAGCAATCTGGTCCTATTATTTTTTTAAGAAAATAAAAAAGGCATGCCACCAATTAAGCCAACCATCCAAATTCATTTGGATATTTAGCAAAAGCTTCAAATTAATTCCTATACTTCATTTATTTTACTGGTACATCATAGAATTAAGGACCATTGTCACAGCCATCGTGTTCTCTCTCTCTCTCTCTCTTTGGAGAGAATCTCTCTATTTTCAGCATTATGTTTGTAAAAGAGATACCCAGCCAGGTAGTGGTTGGTGTAATATTTTTATCTTCAGGCTTTCTTCTGGAGCTTTCGGAGAGAAGCTAAACAAGGGAACAATGTGCCCTGACACTCCCTGCAGATTCCAAGATACATTCAAATCATGAGCTTTAACAATCCCATCCCGTTCCTCGGGTTTGCTCAGCCTACTGGAAAAGTAAAGGAACACAATCAAAGGCTCAGCCGCACCACGTTCCCTCTTGGAGCCTCAGGAGGCCTCTCCGGGGGCCTCTTTCCCAATGAAAAATGCCGACCATTATGCAGCATGACTAAGTAGCTAGACATTTTTAAATGCCTTTCTCCACATATAGGGAGTAAAGTTAATCACTTGGAATATATCATTGAGCCTTTTAAATTTTATTAGAATGGAGCATACCTGAAAAAACAAAGACAACTTCAGAATGTCATGAACTGTAGCGATTTCTTTTTAAATTTTCACCCAGTTAATTTTTGCTTTTCAGCAATGTATTGCAGAAATTCCTACCTCTTCCAGCCTCTGTCTTTCATCAAGCATGGTGAAACTTGAATCATTAGGATATTCTTATTATATTAATAATCTGTGGGAGTCAGAAACCTCAGTTAACTGACATACTTTATAACCAGAAGCTGAAAAGCACCTTTAACCATCATAAGGAAAATAACTCACTACCACAGTAAGAAACAAAGGAAAATTCTGTTTAAGCACTGTTTGTTTAAAATTAAAACGTAACAATACTTAGAAAGGGCAGAGGCTGTAATAAGAATGGAAAACTTACTACAGCTACCAGAGATGTTAATCAAACCTCACCCACTAATTTCAGAGTGGAATCCAGTCTCCCAGTGTCATTAAATCTTACTGAAAAATAAAACTAATTACACTTCAGCATTTCTAGACCTTGAGATTTTTAATCACATATACAGCCTTGCTTAACAGTTCATTCACTTTATGCAGGCGAGTTACAAGTTTTCATAGAAGTATCTGGAAGTGCATCTAGAATGCATTGCCTGTCCACTGTTTTATTTACAGGTTTTTCCCAATGAAAATCAGTAGCTAATAAATCAAAGCATAGTTACACAAACACAAAAAATACAATCATTAACATTTTACTGGATACAAATGATAAGCATAAGGAAATGTCCATGTACATTCACTGACATGAACTTATGTTAGTTTGCTATTAATATATGATACTCTGGATTGGTGGTAATGCAACTGAAAGACAGATGTGTATTTAAAAAAAAAATAGAGAGCGCCTCATGTTTGACATGATCTTATACCGAGATAAATATCTCTACACAGTGATACGATCATGTATACTCACATGTGGTTATATCAACATTTTTATTTTTTTTTCTGACAAGGTATTATCATCAAGGTAGTTGAACCTCCTCAACAAAGCTTGTTTTGGTCAAGTACCAGATAATAGTATCTAAAGTGTTGGATGATACAGAAACAAGCTGTGCAAGTATAGCAATTTTGATTCAGAAAATTTTTAAAAAGTAGTATTTACAAAGGTAACTTGTAATTTCAGTGATTAAATTAAGACTCCAGTCTTCATATTCCAGACACCTTATCAATTAATTTCTTATTTTTGGCGTTATACTCTCCTCTCTCCACTCCTTCTCCCCACCACAAATATCAGCCCATGGTTAAGGTAAACTATCACAATTAAAACTCTTCCAAAAAAAAAAAAAAAAAAAACCCAATACAAACAGTAAGTTATTTACCTTGTGCCAAAAAAAAAAAAAAGCAGCACTAGAAAATTACTCAAAAGATTCCGTAAGTCCTTCATAATTAAGGAAAGTTCCAGGAGCAAAAAGAACTTATACAACTTGTAGAACATGGGAGGAGAAATAGGGGAAAGAGGAGACATTTATCCCTTGACTTTTTTTTTTTGGTCTGAACTTCATTTGCAAAAAGCTCCTGGTACTTTTCCCAATGTTTCCACACCTCTGTCCTCTGGCACATATGGTTTAATATACAAACAATTTAAATAAAATGTTAAATTCAAATTCCCACTGTACATAATTCCACTTTTATGAGAACTGGTGGTTTTTTAGCTATTTTAAAACTAGTCCTGCCTGGGTAGCCATTTGGTAAGGACTCAGAAGTTAAATAAGAGGATTCTTCCAAAAATTTGGTTTTCTATTTTAGCCTTATAACAATTTCATGCAAATAAAAATCTAGGAGAAACCCTTTTCACTGATATTTTCTTTTTGTATAAGCTACCATATGGGCTGTGTGAGAAACAGACCACTCAAGCTTTTCTGTGCTTTCTAGTGGTTCTATGAGCCTGTTAACTTCAATAAATTTAACTAGAAAATAAAAACTCTTCAAGTCCTTACTCTAAATGGTAGATTAACCCTCTAGCCTTGTTCTTGATGGAATGTTATCATCCATCCATATTATAAGATACTGCATTTCTTCTCAGCTTTAAATCAGGGGTTGCCAATACTGTCTCATTTTGCTTCCATCTTGTTTTTCAAATTCCAACTCATTTGGTGAAAGAGCTCATCATTTTACCTCCTTGCTGAAGTCAGTCTTTTCACACTGGTCAGCTTTGGAAAGTCAGAATACTGAGTGCTTCTCTAGGTCAGACTGGTACTAATTTGAGTATAGAGTGGAACCAAGCTGGTTTGATGTAGAGTTTGGACTGATTGATTTTCATGCTGGGTTGGAGATCTAGTCATCTCAGATGGTTCAGGAAACTGGGTGGGGAGTGGTAGCCATTTCCATGCCAGAGTCTCTTAACAGCAAAAATACAGGAGAGAAACTGAGAGAATGAGAAGAAGACTTGTGGTTGAGTGAAGGGAATTTCCATGTCCGTGAGTGGTGGCATTGTTCACTGAATTTGTGACAGTTGACAGAGAAACGGAACTTGAAGAATTGTTTGAAGGTGTTGGACTTGTTCCATTGGGATTGCAGTAGATCTAGAATGCAGGAGAGAGGAAAAATAACAAAAAGGAGGTTTTGTTGATTTAATTTTTTTTTAAAAATCAGAAGACAAATTAGTAGTAATGAAGAATGCCTGGCACCCCTCAGCCACAGTACTCCAATAGGATACACACAATTGCTCATGACCCTCGTGCAGTTAAAGACAAAGACATTCTGAACTGCATGCATGGGATTTGTTAAACAAATAAATCTAGCACTTTCTTAATGTTTTTCTTTTGTTACCTAGCTATCACTTTATCAAAGCCCTGCACTAAAACAAAAGATAGAACGGAATAGAGAAGTAGGTTTTAATAAATGACAAATCTTAGGATAAAAAAAAAAAAACAGCTTTCAGACAACTGCATGAATTCATTGTATTTGCAGACTAAAGGACAAAAAAAAAAAAAAGATCAAACAGCGTGAAGAATCTATTGATACTGTTTCCAGGGCTGGTTTGGAGATTTCTTTCAAGCAATGGTAGGGCTTATGTGAGATTTAATATTTCGGCTTCTCTTATCTGTCTTGCTGTGGCAGTGCTGAACTGCAGAACTCGACACAATGGAACTACACTGATTAAATCGTAACCTATTGGCTTGCTACACCGTACAAATAGGAAGTGTGGTGGAAAGACCATGTAATATTAGCAAATTTAAAAAAAAACCAAAACTGCTGACAGAAACCAAAGTATGCATTTTTTTTTCCTCCCAAACTCTGTATTATAGGGATAAAATATAAAAATTTGCATCCTGTGTAGCTTCAGTACCAAGCTATTTCCTACACAGGAAAGCTTTCAAAGCTAAGCTAATGTGCCCTTCTCTTCCAGTGGAAAAAAAAGATTACACACAAGGATGAAAAACATTATCAGCTCCCCCAAAATGAGTACTGTTCAGCAAGCTTTGCTGCAACCTTTTGGCAAGCTCTGACAGAGACAGCTGAAGTTAAAAAAAAAAAGACTTTTTTTCAAGAGATCAGTTAGTTTAATAAAGAACACTCTCTACAAAAGATGTCCCTATTATCTCACATTTCTAGTGCTGCAGAGAAAATTAATGTTCTTTAGCAGAAACATAATTATAGTAAAAGTTAATTTTATTTTAAAATTGCGTGAGCATTTTCTCTGTTTCCTACTGAAGATAAAACATATCATAGAAAAATATCAGGATGGTGTAAAGCTTCTGTTAGTTGGGTTTCTGGCAACCAGCAACGTGCTGGAAGCAATTTAGGACTGCAGGATAAAAACCGCTGTGTGGAAGTTTCTGTTGAAACCAGTCCCAAAGTGATCAATAATGAATTGCAGAGTTAATAACCTACAAGCTGAATAAGAGGTGAGTCCCAACCCGCCCTGGAATTTTTTTTTTTTTTTTTTTCAGTCTTCATACAATGTCTCGGCTGCTATTTCACACTTGGCTCTGTATTTTTTTTCAGGTTTTCTTAGTTTTAAACAGAAAGCCTAGTTGCTGGATGGTGGTTGTGGTTTAGGTAGGGGTTTTTTGGTGGAAGAGGAAGGACTTAGAGCCAAGTTCCACAGTGTCACGGTAGATGGGACCCCAGACAGATCTTTTTCATAGGCATGTGACAAATACCAGTAGCCCAAAGGGTCCGCTGCTGCTCTCATCACTGCCAAGGGCGCAAGGGAGAAGGGGTCCTGCCCTTCCTTAGGCGGGGAGGGAATATTTCAGACCCCCCAGCGATCCCTGGGCTGTTTATTTTAATGATACTGCGTTACTGACCCTTTCGAAAAGGGCAGTCTCTAGGACCAAGACGTGGGTGCGGTGTGCGGGAGCCCCGCTCAGCTTGACTGAAAGGCAAATCCCCACCGCACTCATTCATTGCCCTCGCACCGAGGCTGGGCCAGCCAGGGACCGGCGTCCCGAGCCCCCCGCTTCTGCCGTGACCACGGACCCAGGGCCCCGGGGAGGATTCGGAGCGGGGTCTCCGCGCCCTCCAGTTCTAACAGCGGGAGCCGCACCGGATTCGCGGCGATCGTTTCCCCTTCTTTTCAGCGGGGGGGAACAACCGCCCCCCTCCGCCGCTCGCTCCCTCACGGATCGCCCGGGAAGAAAGGCGGCAAGCTCCCAGCTTAATTATTTCCTGTTAATTTGAGCGGGGTAACCTGCGCCATCACCACCTCAGAGCGGGGCGGGGGGAACTGGGCGCGGGCGGGCGGCGGGGACGAGCCCTCCCCGTCCCCCGGAGGGGCTGCGGGATGAGCCCTCCCGCGGGCGGCGGGGCCCCTCCCCAGCCGGGGCTGCCCGGGCTCGTTCCTCTCGTCCCGCCGCCGCCGCCCCGGGGCGGAGGGAGCCGCCCGCCACCCACAGCGGGCTCCGGGCGGCCAGATGGCGCCGGCCGCCCCTCACGGCCACCCGCTCCTCCTCGGGAGAAACCCACCCCCATTCCCGCTGCTGCGGGGCCAGCGGCGCAGCAGGTAGGAAGGGAAAAGGTGGTGGTGGGGGGTGTCTCGGTGTGGCCGCTCTCCCGCCCCTCGCACACGGGTGGGGGAAGCGCCGAGCCGCTGCGGGGCTCACCTGCGTGGGTAGGAGGAGAGCCAGGAGCAGGAGCCCCAAGCCCAGCCGCGCCGCCAGCGCCGTCCCCATGCCCGTCCGCTGCTGTCCCGCCGCGGGCCCCGCTGCTGCTGCTCCTGCCGCTGCTCCGGCCGCCGTGTCTGCGAGCGAGAAGGATGCGCCGGGCTCTGCCGCGACCGGTCTTTTTATGCAGCGGCCGGTTGCCGCCGCCTTCCCCCTCCTCCTCCTCCTCCTTCTCCTCCTCCCCACACCTCTGCTCCCGCCCCTCCGCAAGCCGCCGCCAACCCCTCGGCCCCTGTCCCCACGCCCCCGGAGGGCTCCGCTTCCCGCCTCCCACCGGGCCAGCTCCTGCTGGGGTCCCCGCTGGCCCCTCTTGGACGGACCCCAGAGCTTTGTTCCCCCTCCCCGGCCCCGTTAAGTCTTACAGGAGGTGGTGGCTTTGTCGTGGTGTGGAGGGGCTAGCACAGGGCTGCAGAGGATGAGCTGCAGCTACTTTAGGGGAACGCTTATGTTTAGAGAAACATCAGGCTTATATTTTATTTAAAAAAAACCCCAGCCCACAGTCAAATCACGGGTGAGAGAGGGAAAGGTAAAGAAAGCTGTAAGTAATTCCAAAGGATGGGAACAATAGGTGAAAGGCTGAGGAGTTAAGATCCCGTCTTGTTGAGAGCTGTCTCACCACTGGCGCTCAGGCTGCAGACCACAGGTTGTGATTTCAAGCACACTTTGGCTCTAAATATTTCGTTATCACCATTATTTCTTAAAGAGCAGGAAACCTGTGTAACAAATGGGACAGAAGGTTCTTCCAGCTGTAGCTCCTACATATGTAAGGTTCCAGTTTCTGGCACAGTAAACACTGTAGTTATATTCTATCTCCTCCCTTAACAGACCAAAGAGAGAGCGTACCATGCCTCACCAAATCAGTCAGGTATCTCAGCATCCAGACAAATTAACAAGGCCAGTCTGTGTCCACTTCATAAACTAGGAAAAGAGACACTGATGTGCTGCTTTTATTGTGACAAAGCAGTTATTTCCGTTCAAAAGAAGAGGAAGATGTCCTGTTATCTCAGACTAATCAATGGATTTTAAGAGTGGATGTGTTCATGTTTATCTCAGAACAAAGTGTGAGGAGGAGATACCCACATTCAGCACTAAATAGATCATTTGCCATCTCCAGGAGCAGGACTGCAGGACACTCCAGGAGTGTCCAAGGGCACTGTTAAAACTCGGTCCAAAAGCACAGGAAATGTGGAGATACGCCACAGAACAGGGTGCTAGGACTTCTGTTAGGCAAAGTATAAAATTCTAAAGCAAGTCCCATGCTAATTGCTCCAGAATGCTTGGCAAACCTAGAGTTACTTTGTTTTTCCCAGAATTAAGTCATTTTCAAGCTGTACCACCCAAAATATCAATCCATATTCAATACCAAGATGAAAGATCTTCTAAGAGCTACATGGAACCTGAAGCATTCCTGAAATAACATTTCCCTGGTTTTTATAAATACCTGATGATAGTCAGAATCCAGTTCCTAACTATTAGCAGTATAGTCTATCTATAGAATAGCTACGGGAACAGTAATCAAATTAAGGGTCTTAGGTCTCTTGAGTATTCACTTGTCTGCTGAAAGCTGGTTACCAGAAGGTGAGTTTTCATGGTTATAGAGATACAAGAAGAGAAGAAAGAAAACCATGATTGACCTAAAATAAAAGAGGGGTGACAAAGCTGAAAACAACTATTATTACTATTACTAAAGCTGAAAACTATTACTACTTTTCCTTGCAAAACATTGTGCTTTAGTTGTCACAGTTAAAATGAGATCACAAATGGGAAGGAAGGTCACCTTTTCACTCAGGAAACATGCCTAACTCTGCAAAAAGGTGAAGTTGCTCGTGAGACGTCACGTGAGTCATAGTGATGAAGTGAGGGCTCAGACTGTTCCGACCCCAGATCCCCCGGAGGAAATGCTGAAGGAAAGGAACCCAGGTAGGGCTCTTTGACAGCCAAAGTGAAAAACATCCTAGTATAAAGCTGACAGAGATCTCTCCCACCTTTTTGGGGAGAAAAGGAAGTAATACAGGTGTTGCATGGTCCCATAGGGATGAGAACTGGCTGTTGCGGGTTAAAGCAACAGCTGAGACACGGTGGTGTAAAAGCTGGGACAGATGAGAATGAGGGAATAACCATCAGATGGCCTTTCCCATTCGTTCTACCCTGTGCACCTTACCTGAGGTCTGGAACCATGTCTGTAAAGAATGAGGATGACGCACAGTTCTTGTAAGGTGACGTGAACCAACGCAGCATTATACAACTGCTAATTATTATGATATAGGGTGTTGCACTTTTGGCATTTTAGCAAGTTTCAGTGAAAATCAGGATATATTTCTCTTTTTTTGTTAAAAATACTATAAAGTCTGCTCCTTTCATAGCCTTTTAAATAAATAAAAAAAGTAGAAGTTTTAAAACATTTGGCAGAAATTATAAATTACTGAAGTAAAACTGTTAACTTTATATTCCGAGGCCAGAACCCATGCTTTCCTGAAATATTCCTGAAATACTAATGCAAATACTGAGAGCAAGAAAGAAGCATTACAATATTTTAAGCCCAATGTTTCCTTTGAAACTTTTGTCTTGGAAATGATAATTATAATGCCTATATTTCATTATATTTCTACAACTAACTCTACCCATTCAGGAAAGCTACAATATTATTGGTTCCTTCCGAATGCATAAATCATCTGCACAACTAATTCCAAAATCTTTACTCCTTTTTTCAGTTGTCGTCTATAATGAAGTCTGTAAAAGATGTATCTGAGCAAGAGACCAACACCCAATATATAGATTTTTCTATGAGATGAGAGACACTGTAATTGAGTTGAGAACTGTACAAAGTGAAGCACTGCTATCTGGTGGCCAAAAGTTACTTCTGATTTTTTTTCCTGTCAGCCAAGACAATATACTCTCACAATTAACATCCTTTGTTAGCAGTTTGCTCTAAGAGCTTTCATGATGCTAAGATATGTTTTTAAATATTATTGTTAAATGTTCATTCTTCTGCTTCTTTTATTCTTTCTAGGTCAGAACAGTCCTTAGCAGCTCTCCCAGTTAAATGCATGATATTTGATGAGAAAGCTTAAGAAAAAGAAAGGAGAAAACTACTTTGATCTTTCAGTTAAAATGTGAGTTCATCTGTATATTCTACCAGTGACACTTAAGTTGATTGAACTTTGCAATAGTCAAAACTTTCAGTCTAGTGATCAGAAGTAAGACTTGTGCTGCTTTGTTAATAATGCATTAACAAACAAGATCAGCTAAAATGACGGTCAGAAAAAAATAAAATCAGTAATCTCTAAAAGGAGGCAGAGAAGTCATCTCTGAGATGTATAAGTAATGTATTTAAATTTGGACAAGCTTTAGCAAAATGAGTGTAGCTGGAGCATTGAGTGGAATTCATGAGAACTAATTTTAACTTATCCATTAATTTACTCTTACCTTTTAGCTGCCAATCTTGATCCATCTAAGCTTAAATATTTTAGGAGCACCAATTGACAATGAGAATTGCTGGATCCTGTGCTCCCAACCAGCTCTTCACTCTCCTTGGGCATACAGAGACTGGTACTTACCACACCCCGTGGCCCACCTCAGGGTCTTCACCCATTTTAAGCTCACGTTACAGTGCTCTGCTGCATTTAGTACTCACCTGGGTAAGACCTATATTAGGAGTTATTTTGGTTGACCCCTGTCTGTGACCATGTTATGCATTTATATGTTAGAACCTGATCTTTGTTCAGAGGACAACTTTGAAGAGAGAAATCCAGCTTTCCAGTGTGTGTTGATCAGCCTGTATTAGTATATGCTGATCATATGCTGACATCACCTGGTATAAGTTTCTTTAATGTCCTTTTTTGCAACATGTATTTTGCCTTGAGAAACTCACAGTTCTATATTTTCTAATTTAGAGGAACACTATCTTTTCATAGGCTAGGCAGGCCCTTCTCTTGCTGCTTGTTTAGCAGAAAGAACCTCTCTTTCAGCAGCATCAGAGCTCCAGCCATATAATTAAAACTTGCCAGCTTTTTTGAAGCACCCTTCCTTACAGTTGCATGTTGACTATCATTGCAGAATGAGACAGAAGTACTGATGGGAGCTGGCTGGCTGAAACTGGTTTTAGACAACTGGACCAAGCAGTTTGGCATGTGTCTTGGGTAAGAACTTGCAATATATATTGAGGAGTACATTCCCTCTTCCAGTGGAGGGCTTATATTATATTCAAGTTAGTAGAGCTTTGAGTGGCAGGCATGACTGGTGGTACTGTAAACCTCCACGTAAATCTCTACTTGGTAATAAATGTTGATTGGATTCAACTATACATGTCTGCAGACAAGGGCCCTGCTTGGGCCTAATAATTGGTTAGACCAGGATTCTATCAGTGCTGTAGTTTCCCTTCTATGTCCATCTGAAGCAAAAAGCATCTTAAGGCTTTTGTAGAGGTATATAGTTATGGAAGTAGAGGTGTATAGTTATAGAAGTAAACAAAGCCATGATTTCCAGCCCTGGAATCATAAGCCTGGAAGTTTGAGCAGAAGAGAAATTGTAATTCCAGAAATAGTCTCAAGAAGAAATGTTTAAGACATGCTACCCGGATACCCATGGATCTTTTGGCTTCTGGGTAGACTTGAAGGGATGGTGTCAGTTTTCACGATTAGGTGTGACTTCAGATCTGCTGGAAAGCACACCTTTCTCCCTAAGTCAAACAAACTCTTGGGTGACATCAATACAAACAAATTTAATGGTAGCAGAGCCTGTTCTTTGACCTTGAGGCCAACTGACATGTTTAGACACGTCCATACTATTAAACTCTCGTAGCTTCCAGAAAAGGGTGGTTAATTCTAACCTGCCTATTGGAAGGTAGTTGTCCCTGGCTTAGCCCAGCCCCTGAATCAGGCTCAGGAATTGTCTGATCGTGCTGCTTGGTATGGGACAAAACTGAGACAGGGCTTTCCTTCAACTCATGAGGTATAATAGATAGCAGGCCTATAGACACAAAGAAGGAAAAATTATCAAAGGTCATTTTCTCTGTCTCCTGATTTGAGGCAGGTTAAAACATAATTTTCAGAAAAAAAAAAATCAGTGAAAGGAAATCACAGCCCATAAGGCCTCATGTTTCTTTGCCAAACTATTTTTGCAAAATATTTCTCTTAGTATTAAGTCTTTTTTTCTGCAAATTTAGAGTAATTATTTATTATATCACCATAGTGAAGCACAGAAATAAAAATGATGGCCAGATTTTTGTAGTGTTTACTAGTTGAAAATGTGTCAAACATTTCTCATTGAGAGGACGAAGGAAGGGCCACTTGACAGCAGCCATCTACATCTAAGTGAGTCTCCCTGGAAACCCCTAATAGATGATAAAAGGGAAACAAGGGCTTCTATGATTTAATTAATCTCATTTCAACATAGACATCTGAAACAGATTAATTGTGTCCTTGGAGATGCCTGCATCCCTTCACTATCAAAAGAGTGTAGATGATTAGCTCAGACATTTGCCACCATATTTTCCCTTATGTTGAGGAACAGATTCAGTTCCTTCAACCATTCTTGATAGGATTTCTATGCATTTTTGTTGCTTTCCTTTGTACTCTCTCAATCTGTTTTCATTATTCATCATGTTATCCAACGTAGCACACTCTACTCAAGCTGAGAGTTCAGCATTCAACAACTCTGTTAGTGCAGCTTAGAATGAAATCTGTCTTTTTTTGCAGCTGCATCTTCATGTTTGTGGACTGATGCAATTCTGAGATTATTTCTCCCATTGGATATGATATTCTGGATATCTGGATATGATACTCTCACATTCTGGATATGATATCTGGATATGATATCACTTCTCTTACCAGTGGGTGAAAAGTTAGTTATCCTGATACTATACAACTACTTGATTCTGCTTCTTCCCAAATAAATGAAAAAATGTTCATGCTTGTTAGTAATTTTAACCATTATGATTAATTTATGGCTGTTGGGATTTCTTCTATTCCTATCTCATTTCAAGTCCTATGAAGCGTTTTTTTTTCTGATAACAGTGAAAACAGTGAAAGCCTTTATCTTCTCTTGAGAAGTGTTGAAGATCTGTACCTGGTATTATGAATCTAGCATTCTTACATTTCCCGTTTTTGTTTGTTATTGTTTGCTCATTTTTTGTCTTTACTTACTGCCTTCTCTTTGCCACTAGGTGGGTGGATTTTTACCCACAGTTATGGAAAAGGTAGTCTATATAAAAAGAGACCTGCCTTATGGAATAGGAAGTTTCAGAATTCATTCTTAGTCATGACTGCTGCAGGGCATCCTGAAAGGCATTTTCTTTTGTAACCTTCTCTGGGTAATTTCTAGTTTGACTGTGGGACAGGGAGAGACAACAAAGTAATGAGAGTGAACCATGGAGAAACCTGATGAAATCTGAACAGAGAAAGTTGGAGCTGTTTATTTAGAAGATAAAATAAGAACAAATACAATTAAAAGGTGTACAAATGGACAAGTTCTAGAAGGTAGATCAGCTCTTCTTCCCATTTCATCATAGGAAAAGGGACCAGTCTAGGATTTGAAAAGAAGAACAGCTGAAAGGAAACAGGTATCATGTATCACTAAGAGTGTTAAGACTTCATGTATCTTTTAGATGGTGAACTCTTTGTCACAGGGTATCATTAGGCAAGGTGCACAGAAGGAGTTGTCACTAGTGATGAAAACACCCAGGGTTTAATTAGCAAGTGTTGCAAGGACACACTTACCTGGGAGACAGATCACCCCAGATCTTCCTACTATGTGATTTACACATCTTTTATACCTCTGGAGCTGCTCACTACAAAAGGACAAGTCAGCCTTGACACAAAACAATATGATTATTCTGATATTCCGTACTTCCCTTTTGTTCCTTTATTTATGTATGTATTTATTTACTTATTTATAAATATATCAAAGGTGTATTGAAACCTACAAGTACATTTTTCTTTTCTAATGCAGCAATGCTTATAAATTCTAATCAAGGCAACTTTTGTCCCACAATGGAAGCTGAAGTACTTTGAACTGACTTTTTCTTGCTTTTAACAACAAACCTGAAACAAAACCTTTTTTCTTTTTCTTTTTTTTTTTTGAAAAAAAAAGAAGAAAACTTTAATTGTACACAGATGGAGGAACAATCTAACTTTCCGCATTGGAAATTAATTATGTTAGACTTGCATGCATATATTTTGAATTAGGTACTATCAATTAGAGGAGAGAACATAATATTCTAAATAGTAAGGCCATTAATCTGAGGAGGATAAAAAAGAAACAGAAGTAAACAAATAATTCAAGCTAATTAACGCTTGCTCATGGAATGTGTCATTTTATGGCTAATAAGTAAGGTTCAAATAACAAACACTTAATTGATTGCTTTTCCTTTTTATTGCATTTGCCACCCACTGTTAGTGGAAGGTAGATAAATCCTAGAGCAGCAAACAAAACCAGCAGGACCTGAGCATGTTCACTACAGAATGAAGGAAAGCCTGATTTAGGAAACAGCACATTAACTTTTCCTACAAAAAATTATCATGTTTTAGATAATTGGCAAACAATAAAGTGAGGGAAAACCAAAGAAACAAATCTCATTGCAAATCTTTCACCAAACTGGGGAATTGAAGAATTAGCAGTGGAACTGTGGAGTCTCTAATCTCCTGGATTGAATACCAGGCTGACTGAAGGAAGTTACTCACTGTTTTCCTCTCATTTGCTTAACTGCTGATGTAACATTGATTTTCGTGGCAAGGAAGCTCTGCATTTCTGGTTTAGGTGGATCACCATGCTCTGACTTAATAGGGTGGCCTCTATCAGCTTCTTTAGCTGATAGAGCAGTATGTGCTGCCCACCTCCATTTTCTTCCTCATTATGGCTCAATGTGGCCTTCTACTGTAAACGAGGATAGGCAGACAAAAGCCAAATAAATCAGGTAATGAAAAGGATGGGAGGGGAAAAAAATGTTAATTTAGCAAGTATTTTTCCATCATTTAAAGAAATATAAAACAATACCTGAAACTCATCCACTTTACCTTACTCATGTAATTATCCATTCATAATGTCAATGATGAGTTTTCAAGGAATAATGAGGCTGCAAGGAAAGCTGCTTTGTGATACCCTGGTTACTTCTGGAAAGGGATCCTCTGTGCAGGATGCCAATGTAGCTGCAGGAAAAAGTGGGCAGAAGTTCATAATGCAGTTGTTGTCACAAGAAATGAAATAGCAACACAAATTGTTGGTTAAGTAGAGAGAGTCAGAGCCAAGTTGCAGTGTACATAGGAGCTGGAGACATTAAAGATATCCTAAAGAGAATAAACCCAGTATTTTACAGTAAAAACAGCACAGCAGGTGATACCTGTAAATGTGTAAGATAGGCAAATCAGTTTAGAGCAGTGTACCAGTTGAAGTGGCAGCAGTGGAAGGGCCAGGAAAAGAGCTTGAGGTGCATGAGAGATTAGGTTTCAGAGATGTGCTTTAGAGAAAGACATGGTACGATTATTTGGTCACAAACTGGATTCAAACCACGAGCTAGAGGAATTCTCTCCATGCTATGGACTAATTAAAGAGAATGTCTAAGCAGTTGCAATAGGTGTGTAACACTGGAAGAGGTGAATCAGCAGTCAGGGAGATTTAGCTCATTATTCAAATGAATATGGGCCAACGTAAAGGTGGTGCTTATACAGGGACACTCTGTTTTCTCAGGCTGCATAAATATGCATAGAACACTATTCAGTCACCTCCCTGGTGCACCATGAAATAAGCAGTGTAATTTAAAAGGTGTGTGGTTCCAACAAGGTAATGCTGAAGCTAAATCTGCAATGACAAGTAATCTGGTGAGATGTGCAGTGCAGAATGTTAGTCAGAGCTACTCACAGGGCTAGAATGGTGACACGGTGCTCTTGACTTTATTTTGAGATGCAATGAGAGTCAGCAGATCTGCTGCTGTCACTTGACTGACCTTGCAGGAAAATAAAGGTAACAAAAAACCCAAGGCAGTGGGGAGGGAATTCCTGATTAGAGATTCCACATACGGGTCAAAAGCTATTAAGAATTTTCTCTCTGAGCTATCAAAACTGAAAGACTAGTCTTGTGAGTGAGAATCGTAGGGGGTGTATTGAACCATACAAATAAAACCATAAACAGGAGAGGAATTACCCTTCCTAGACAGGAGATGATTCCACTGAAAAAAAAAAAAAAAGCAAAAAAAAAAAGCAATTAAGCAATTCTATGAAAAATAATCACAGGAAGGAGAATAGGAGAATACATCTTGGTCAGACTTTCTTGCTCAGTCTTCAAAAGGATACATAAAGCACCACTAACCTGCCAGAGATAAATGATTGCTGTTTCTTGCCAAAGCTGAAATCTTTGGCTGTACCTTGCTAAGGTGTCCTATGATTTTATTTAAAAAAAAAAAAAAAGAAGCTTCAAATCACCTGAAAGCAGCTCAAAGAACACCATCATACGTATATATGCCTGACTAGCCAGTATTTGAGCTATGTCGTTTGAGAGCCACAGCCTGAGTTTGTGGCAGCTTTGAGAGGGAGCTATTCACTGCCATCTAATGGTAAATTAGAAAAATTAGACTCTGATCTTCACCGTGTCAGAATGTTTTGGTTATAATTACAGTTTGATAAAATTAAAGTGGGACTCATGAATATTAATTTCATCTTTGCCATTTTGGTCATTAAAAAATGCACTTAATGACCCAGGTTGGGAGTTGCCAAGACCTTGCAAAAACAGAGCCCAAATCTTAATGACGAGTTCTTTTATAGCCCTTCTTATGTTGTGGCATGGAGGGAATCCGATGACAAGGAGACCCTTGTGACACTGAAGTTCCTATAGAGTCCAGGGCTGAATGAATCCTAACAAAAACTTTGGTAAGGATCTGCTTTCATGACCGAGGCATAATAGTAACTTGATGTACCTCCTAACTAGTACAACTAGAACAGTCACCCATCCAGCTGAGCTAGGAAATGAAGCGTGACAGAGGTGTCATTGCGGTTTGGAGTTGAGCGATGATGAGATAGATCAGATGTGCCATGTCTGTCCATGACATCCAAGTCACGTTTTCTCTATGGCTGGAGAGGGTCCTGTTTGAGTGCCACACTCAACCTTCTGCAAACTGTAAGGCCTGCAGCAAAGGATACTGAACAATGAATTGATTACTTTCTGGTTTTGTAAGAAGCCACTGTATCATCGTATTTGAAGAATATAAAAGACAGTGTGATTTTAGGCATGTTCTTTACCTTGCCTTTCAATATGAAGGTGCAATAAAGATGTATAATGCCAGAATAACCTAGAAAGAACTAATATTTATAACTTTGTTTGCTAAGAGTAAGTTATCTTCACTCTCAGCAAAGTTAAAGTAGACACTAATATTTATAACTCTGCTAAGAGTAAGTTATCTTCACTCTCAGCAAAGTAAAAGCATGACTTTAATCCTATGTGAGACAAACCAAGTTCTAAGAGCTCTGACAAAAATGGGGTGTGTGGAAGGCTAGGTTTGAGGGGGAGAGTTGTTGGGTTTTGGGTGTGGGGTTTTTCCCCTGTAGAGGAGGGAACGTTTCTGCTCAGGGAATCCCCGCTGTTCAGACATTCATTTCTGTTCTGACTTTATGAATGCAAGAAAGTTACTGTTATCAACTTTCCACCCTCCCTGTTGCCCACATAAGGTTGTATGTATATTTTAAGAAATATGGGGGGAAGTGCAAAAAAGCTAATAGCTATATGTTCCCAAATGAAATCAGACAGAACCTTACAGAACTGGGCACTGGGATATTCAAAATACTTAAAGACATTAAGAAGTTTGCAGCTTCTTTCCCGGTAAGGTTTCTAGGGATGGGAAATAGCTTTGCCAAGGAATTGCTCCATTACAAAATATCCCTCA
>BJBW01007588.1:0-5000 GCA_004320125.1 Scolopax mira
CTGTCAGTTGTTTTTCATATCCAGTTGAGCTCTTCTTAGTTTGTCTCATTTACCTATTCTACTATAAATTGTGTTCATTTGAAAGATGCAATCTCAGTAAAAGTGCTGTTGCCTAGCGTTTGGTTGGGTTTACTGAAGCTTAATACTTTGAGACTTAAAGGTAAAGAATAAAGCTGTTGACTCAGCACAGATTAAAACCAGATGCCTCTTGAGATCCTTGTATTTCTCTCTAATCACTAACCCAAATTGACTGTGGTAGGTTTTTTTTTTTCTGGTTGTGACCATAGTTTTACCAGTCTCTGTTGGTGTGATCTAAGTCAACTGCAGATTTTTTATTTTTTTTCACCTTTTGTGATTTTAAATGCATGGGGCTTTTCCCCAGGAATTTCTGGCTACGAAAACACCTTTTTTTTTTTTGTTTTGTTATGTTTTCCCCTCTAGATTTGTATTACAAACATTTGATTTAGATGCAGATTCTTTTTAATCTTCAAATCAGATAAAAGGCTGGAAAAGTGGATAAATGAGGTTTGGAAAACTATCGGTTGCAGAGCTGAGAAGCCGTTGCATTGTGTTCAGTCCATTAAAACAAGAAGAAATAGAAGAGATACTTTGATAAGTGTTCTGCTGGTGTTAACCTTGATGGCTATTATCGGGGGGATGATGCTATATCTATTTCATTGGCTTAAGCTTTTTTCATGCTGAGAGAAATCAATACTTGGAGTCGTTGGATGACAGAGGCATCACTTCAGAATTGACGGTGGCTGTCAGACGTTGTCATTGGTTGACTTTTGTTCGCTGTTGAGGTTTTAAGCTTTCATTTTTCTAAGTCTTATTCAGGAATCTTTGTAAGATTTCCCTGGGTAGCATTTTCAGTCCAGACTTTAAACCTCAGGTCAGAGGTCAAGTGCAAAGACGTGTGAAAGCAGAGGATTGAGGAGCTCCTTCATTTACTAAAATATCCTTATTTGTAGGGAATTTGCATTAGTGGCAAGGCTACGTGTTATCTTATGGATGGCTTTTCCTCTTAAATAATACCCTCTGAGATAGGTTGTTCACAAAGCAAATAGCTTTTAGCCAAATTAGACAAAGGAACTGGCGTTTGTAAAAGTGTTCAGTGCTGTCCGAGTTGAAGAATAAAAGTCAAAAAGCGTAATATTGCTTTTAAAAACCCTACAGTATTAAGCTGCTTTGTAGTTTGTAGAAAGCATTACATTAGAATTTTGAGCCTGCAAAGGTATGTGTGCAGATGGTACTGTGCAAAGGAAATCTTTTACTTGACATTTTTATGAAGATCAAAGAAAAAGTAATTCTGAAAACACTAGATCAATCCTCCTCTTCACTGAAATACAGACAGGCAGAATAGACTAACTCACCTTGTCAGTAGTTAGCAATAGTATTTCTGGAATATTTCCTGCTTACAGAATGCATTGTATTTTCATATCTATAACTTGCCTTTTGGATGACCTTGTGCTCCACTGGAATTACTGTTCCTTAAAAATAAATCTTCAGATAACCTACATGTTAAAATAGCCTGCAGTCTGGTCCAAGCAGGGAACGGGAGAGAGGAAAAAAAAAAAATCCCTGTTCTGCTCTGCAATAATGACAAAGAAAAGGTTTCTGTTCAATCCTGGGTGAAGGGCTAGAGAACAAGGGTCTTTGCTCTGTGCCATGTCAAAGGATTCTACTTCCCCTTTGTAAAACTTTTACCAGCCACTCAATTTAAGACTTTTCACAGATAACCTGTGGAGTGCATGCATGAAAATACGTTTTTTCTCCTTTCAACACTTCTTGTTTCATCGTGAGTGCAACTGCAGTACTTTCATGATTGTATTTATATTACACACTTGCCCAAAGAGATAACAAAAATCACGAAGGCCAAAGCACTAGTGGAAGAAGGTTTGACAAACCTGTTTGCAGGTGGCTGTATATCTAATTGTAAAACCATATTCAAGTGTGACAGGGTGAGTAGTGCAAGAGATTAAACAATAAAAAAGAAATAAAGAGAAATCAAGATGAATTTTTATTTTACATAAATGGAACGATTGGGATTTAGTGGGAAGTATTAACATGTACCCGTCTGTATCCTGGTGTTGCATCCTGGTGAACCTGAAGTCATCTGGACTATGAAAACTGGTGATTGGGTACTTTGGGATTGGTCTCTTTCTGTTGCTTTTGGTGGAGCCAGCCTCCTTTCACTTCTGTAGTAAATACTATTTGAGAGGAGGAGGGGGAGAAATGGCTTCTTTTTTGCTGAATATTTGGCATATATAATAGGTGTAGGAACCACTGACCAATTGATGAGTCACCTGTATGATCAAAGAGAAGATTATTCTTGCAAAACTTTCTTAATGTTAGTAACTATACAGGTGCATGCCAGATACTTGTCAGAACTGTGGCTTCTTTCTGTTCTTGTTTGTAAAATGTATGTTGTAAAGAGTGTGCTGTGGTTAAAAGTGCTTCCTGTAGTGATGTTACAATGTTATGACATTGCTGCTTGTGGGAGTCTCGCAGTTTTGGTGGGTAATTGCAAATTTCTGTTCATATGAAACACTGAATTGGCTGAAAAGTGGAGTCCTATACGTTCTGTTTTCATGGAAGATGCCAGGACAATAAAATACCATTTTTTTTCCTTCATTTGAATGTCACAGCTACACTTTCAAAATCTCTGTTGGTATTTAATGAAGGATGCGTTCAAAATTACATCATAAAGAGACTTTTTTTTTAAGAGGTACAAGTTCATTATATCTTTTACAAAACATTCTAGTTTGATTTCCATTTTATCATGTTTTAAGGTCAAATGTGACTTTAATGTTCCATAAAGAGACAGAGATTGATAATAGGGAAAGAATAACCCTCTAATGTGATTTATATCTATAGATTTTATGTCAGATATGAAAAGTTGCTGTTCAAATTGTAAAGGAGGATCCATTAAAGAGCACTTGAAGACATTTTCCTACTTCGCTTACCTTATACACTTGTTTTTAGAATTCTGCCCTTTCAGGCAACTTAAAAATAACAGCTTAAGAAACATTTACAAAGTGCTGAAAAGAACTCTGAGTCATTGGGGATTCACAGTAGATTAATGTATTGGAAAAGACAACTGTATCGAAAAAGGGCTAGAAAAATCTTGTTTAGTGTTGGTTATGATTTAGCCATCTTAACGTTTTTGTGAAGAGAGGTGGCAGAGTGCTTCGTGTAGGAGTACAAAAGCCAATTTCTGGTATCTCATTGACTTGGAAAATCAGCTGCTCATTCTTCACTCGTTCTGGATGTCTGTTCGTCAGGTGAGCATTGATCTAAGGTGTGGGAAAACGATGAGGAAATTTGTAAATATATTGAAATTGTTAAAATAACTCTTTCACATTTATTCATCTGTTAGTACAGTTTTGTTTTCTAATGTCTGCAAAGATCTACACAACTCCAAATTTTATTTTACTTGGGTTTTTTTTCCACATTCTTCCTTTCTTTCTCTCATTTTGTGATACATATATATTTGTGTATACACATACATCAATAACATTCATAGCCTGCCTACTTTTTTGTTTGTAGCACTTTTCTGATGCTTGTATGTATAGATAGATTTATATAGAAAGAGCATTGCTATTGTTTTAAATATAATAAGCATTACAACACTGTGCTGTTATCTGAGCTCTGAGAAATAATTGTACTAGTGTCTGCATCAGCTGTGCTTCACAAAGAAAAAGCAATTTTTTTGTTGTTGTTAGGCAGACATTTGTGTCCATTCTACTAACTAGATCACAGAATAATCCAATCATTGGCAAAGGCTGAAATGCTTTGTCTGACATACATGATCTGTGCAATTGCCAGATGAAAACTGAAATTAGAAGCAGGGAGTGCTGAAGTGGGGAAAAGCCTTTATTGTTTCTACCAGTGTTTGAATTTGTTCATGTAGGTCTTCATGTGGTTTGATGAAGGGTTGATCTGAACATGGTGCCAGTTTTTTTGAGTTCTGTACTAACAGACAAATTTTCAGAAGATCAACAAAAAACAGAATTATAAGAAAATGTTGTAACAAAGACTCTTTAGTAGTTTTGAGTTCTGTTTGTAGATGTGACTTCCAGTTCTTATTCACTAGCGTTTGCTTTTGAGTACTTCAGGAACCAGAAGACGTTTGTACAGTAGGTGTAGTAGAGCTGGGAAAATTACAGCCTTTCCTGTGCTGGCCTGCACATGTGCTCAACTTCAAGAAGACATCTGGTGAAGATCGATCCGGTCTTCACGTGCGTTTTGTCTTGTGTCTATATGAAGACATGTAGATTTTTCTCCTTAGTTTTTATAGTTACATATATATTTATACAAACAGCAGCAAACGGTTGACGACCCAAATCTAATAAAGAGTTATGGCAGTGGAGTGGTCAGCTGGCTGGCATTCGCTATTCTAAAACTTGCCTCTGTTTTTATAATGCTATTTTTTTACTTTGTTAGGAAATAAAGTGGTTGTGCCTTATGTTTCATGATGTAATCAGGCTACTAATGCGTTGCCATTTGGTAAATCCTGAGATTTACAGATCTACCGTGGGCAGCTGCCCGCTGCCTTGATTCTCAAACTCATAAAATGGAGTTAATTCTTCTTTCTCAAGGGTTTTGTATAAGTACTTAATTATGAAGTGCTTCGAAGTTCCTTTGAATGGTATAGTTAAAATACAAAGTAATAAAGTCTTTTATTTTCTCCCTAGTCACTGTGTGCCCAGTATTCTGCCGACAAACGGGAAGAAGAGAAAATGTGTCACCATTTGATAATGGCAGCCAAGTACCGAGACCAGGTGACTGCGACTCAACTAATACAGAAAATTATCAATATTCTGACAGACAAGCATGGAGCCTGGGGAAGCTCTGCACAAAGGTAAAGCATTTTTTTCGCTGTTTTAAAGTATTTTGGAGAATTGAGCTGTGTTCAGCTATGCTCAGGTGATTTGACTTAGTGTGTTACGGTCAAATTTGAAGTTAAACAAGATTTTTCAGTTTGTTTTTTTTTTTTC
>BJBW01007588.1:10000-15235 GCA_004320125.1 Scolopax mira
TCTTGCAAAGTAACAAGGTCATTAGAGAAGTGCTAGTCTCTGAGATTTAAGTTTGGCTGTCATAGTACCATCTCATCCAACAAACCTGAGTATTGAAGGTTCTCAAGTCAAAAAGGTGAAATTTGTAGACTAAAGACGGTGGTTAGTGAAGTCAGCAAAGTTGAATCCTAGGATTTTCTTGATTGCAAACATTTCTGGAGTTTACCTCTTGATCATGAAGTGTGAGTGTGGATCTGGCTTAACTTTATGAACAGTTCCTTCAAGGAGAATTTCTGCTTTCCTTCATTGGGAATGCCAAGTTTGCCTACCAAGTTTGAAGCCAAAATGTCTTATTTGTAAAGAAAGATGCCCTAAAATATTTTGTGCAATTGAAGACTGTTTGTTGTTTCAAGAAAACTCCTTATTTTGCTGATACCTTTTAATGAAGGGTTTCTTGCTCTTTATGGGGACAAAGAAGGAAGAAGCAGTTTGATGATGCTTACCCATTAATAAACTGGTGGGTGTGTTGCCTGTGTGTAATGTGAAAAGGCCAAGTAGATAGTAGGTAATTTTTTCATTTGAGAAAATTACTTTAATAGCTTAAAAAAGAAAAATCATATTATCCTTTATTATTTTTCAAATCTACTAATGTATCTTTTCTATATATTACTAACAGACAGACAATTGCTCATTCCATAGTTTTTTATCGGTAACTGTAAGTGAAGTTTGATGGGAGCTTTATGTATTGTAATGTGGGAAGGCCAGATTGGATTGTTCTAGCCTTTCAGAAACCCCATCCCTTCATCTGCTTGATAGTTTTGCCGGGATAGTTTTGTTGTATGAACCTACCTGTAGTTCATACTACACATGAGGAATTGTGTTGCTTTAACTTAAGGCAGCTCCCTAAACAAATTAGAACACCTCTGTAAAACGTCAGACTTGTGTAATTACATCAGGAGCCCAAGCTGTTGCCGGTGCTGGTCATAAAATTCTATTTTCTCGTATTCTTGAGTAAGGCAGATCATCAAAAGCATGCAGGGCATGCAGTCTGGACTGGTCAGTTACCAAATTCACAGTTTGTTGATACATCTGTATTCATGCTAGGGCTTATGTTAGATACCCCTTTCCTGGTGTGTCTTTTCAATGGGATAAGCTTAAGAAAAAGGAGCAGGGGTGGACAGTGGTAAGACTCAAGGAAGTTGTATCTTCACAGCCTAGCAAGGATAAGGTTTTCAGACAATATAGTAAACAGTCAGAAGCTCTGAACCCAGTATAAGTAGGTGTTTAGTTTTAGTTTTTCTGGAGTTTATGTTGCTGTTTAAGGGTTTAAAATGATTACTTAGAAATTATATCCTATGTTATTTTTTACTTCTGCTTTTACTAGTTAAAGAATTATTTAGAAATAAACTGGAAAAAATAGTAGTCCAAGAAAAGATTAATAGATTGCAATACTGAAAAAAGTATTTCTGAATATAATTCTGAAAAATTCCATCTTCCTAATGTTTTCTTTGATGTAGAAGTTACCTACAGTAGAAGCTGCAGTACTGCTTGATGTGGTGAGTCCAATACTGCAGAGAGTTTCAAGTGATGAATCTGAAAGGAAATGGAAGTGTTGTGCAAAACAGAAGTGAGAGGAATAATTACAAAGTCATTTTATGATAACATTTACTTTTCAAAGGCTAAACGTTGTTGTTGAGATTAACAAGAATAACACTAATCTGACATGTATATGAATAGCTGAATGTATAGTAGAGTTGGTAAAGTTTTCCATATGCTGTGGTACTACTTGGCTGTATGACCTTTCAAACGATGCTGAAGTTGAGCTTTTCAGAGTTCTGTTAAAATATACATACACACGCACATATGTATATACACGTTTTTTCCAGCAATTGTATAGCAAATTAAAAATCTCCTTAGGGCTGTAATCTGACCCAGGTACTTCCCATATGAAAAATTAGAAAAAAAAAAATATCTGTGTAGTTACTTAAGTGGAGAAATAAAAAGAATGTGATGTTTTAATTTTTTTACACACTTCCATTTTTTTGTTTTCCTCTCTCCTCCCTAGACATGGTAATTTTCTGCTTCAACCTCATACGTCCCAAAACACAATTTTAAAAAAAGAACAAAACGAACCAATGCATTTTTTTCAAGGCAGGAGAGTTCTTAATGTTCTCTGATTATTTTACATATATATTTAAAAGCGTGGGCCTTTTTAAATTGCTGAATTAAATGCATTCTATAATAATGCAAATTCTTATAATTCCTGCTTCTGAACAGAGAATTAATAACCAGCGTCTGGCAGGGTGTTGCAAACATAACTTTCAGGTTTTATTATTGCAAGTAATTATTAGGAAACAAGAAAAGGCAAGAAACTTCATATTAAGAAAAACAGAATTCTGTGCTTATACTTGGTGAAATTAATCTTTACTTAGAAGAGGAAAAACTTGAAAAATATTTTCTGATGTCTGATCCTGCCAGGAGGTCTAGGTGATGTTTATTTTTACATATCAAAATAGACAGCAGCAGCTGATTTTTTTCTTTGTATTGACTAAGTTTATAATATCCTAAAATCCTTAATCCAAAATCAGCAGAAAGGAATAAAAGAAATACAGTGAATTACAAAAAGCAAGAGTATAACTGAAAAAACAAGCAAACATGAAAACGTTAAATGCACACCTACTGCTCTTGATCTGTTTGTTAGTCTCAGGTTATCCTTGAATTGTAAACTCATTTTAATTTTTCCTATAGGAATATTCAAATGTTTTATCATTCAAATTTCGATTGTGGTGTTAGAGCATTAGCATCTCTGTATCGACTAATTTGTTCTGTGGAAAGAAATAATTTAGTTGTAATACGCTACCCAGAATCTTCATTCTACTTGTATCTTTTGTCTTCTCATTTTAACAAAGTAAGTTCCAAACACAGAGTGAAAAGTGAAAATTTTTATTTCGTAGCATTTCAACTTCCCTTTTCCCCAAGGAGTTGAGGCTGTTGGGGGTGAAGAGAGGTGTTGAAGTTCTGTTGGCGCAGGTGAGATGTTCAGGTTCAAGTTCAGGACTAGAATTTTTTGCCGTCCTGACATTTTTGAGGTTTATTATAAAGCTTTTGAAGATTCCTTGAATTAAAATTTTGATTCATCCTGGATAAACTGTAAATTTAGGTGGAGCATTGGGTGTATTTAAAGAGGACAGAAAGGTAGCTGAGTTAGTTTTCAATATCATTAGCTACATAGCAGTCTGTGGTCTTTTGGCTGTATAGAAAAGTAACGTATGCTAGAATTCAGCCAATACCCTCATCTTAACTCAGGAAGGTGATTTTCAGCATATTCTTTTTGGATGAGCATGTTCTCTTTGCATGTTTCTAGCAGTGTGTTCGGTGCCATCTGTCTTTTTGTTTCCTGTGTTACACAAGTATGAAGGATTTCATGCTAACGTACATTTCCTGCTGTGTAAATGTCCCTTCATTGGAGGATGTCTTTCTGCTGTTTATCTACTTAATTGATTATGTTTATTTTAAAATTGTGTGTTTTCTTCTGTTACAATTCAAGTCTTCAATTATGACAGCTATGTTTAAAAATAAAGCCACATGTGTTCCTGGGCAAGTATACTTTTGGCTCAAATGAAGAGTGTATCCCTTTGTTCTCCAGCCTGGCAAAACCTGGAGAGCCCTTGAGTGTTCGGGATTACTGACAGGTACCAGTGGGAGAAGTGGAGACTGTGTGTGCATCATGTACAAATAGCACTTTTTGGTTTGTATCTTGAAGCCAGTTTTGGGGTTGTTTTTCTACCTACCTAGGCGTATATGAAGCAAGAATGGTCTAGTGTATTTGTTTGTCACTTCTGTGGAACAACACAGGCAGAAATAAGGAAAAGAGGGGAACCTGCTCATAGTTACCAAGTTAGGGAAAAAAAATCGGTTTCTCTTACTGGTGTGCTTTTCTATGGCTATGTCTGTACAGTAGGAAATTAACAGTAGATAGCTGTTTTACTGTGAAATCCTGGGCAAAACAAAGCAGTCAGCATCTCTGTGTGGAAGTATGTAGACATCTGTGAGTGATGTCCTAGTTTTGCCCCTCCTAATGAAACAACAGCACATCTTCTGTGGGATAGATACATTCATTGCCATTTCATTTCCATCAGCTTCTGCGTCATGTGTTCCCTTAGTGGGGTTTTTGTGGGTGTGCCCCCCCCAGTAGCCTTAGCTGCTAAAGGAACCGTCAGCATGGACAGAGGACAGAACAGTCTCCTAAAAATAAATACTGAATATAACCGAAACCAATGTGTTCTTTACTAGTTCATTGTCACACTGAAGTGATTTTTTTTTTTTATGGTTTTCCATTGTAATTTTCATTAATATAAATAAATATTAGTTAGGAGGATACATTGTCTCTTGTAACATCATAGAATAATTCAGATAGGAAAGGACCTTGAAAAGTCACCTCTTGGCCTTGAAAACCAGTTGAATGGAAGGAGAAAACACAGCCTTTCTGGGTGGCCCAGACTGTTATAATAGCTAATAAAAAAATAAGGGGGCACAGGCTATCTAGATGCAAGGTAAGGAGCACTAATTAAGGATTTCTCAGTTAAGAATTTTTCTCAACCTTCTCGCTGTGCTCTGCTTAAGGCAGCCCAGGACAGTGTTGGTGTCCTCAGAATCCCCTAGGCCCCTCTCAGCAGAGCTGCTCATCAATTGGTCATTGGCAGCCTGTATTCTTGCAAGGGGTTATTGCCTCCTGCCTAGGTCTCTAGGAACAGCAGGTCTGCTCTTGAGCACGTTGACTGCTCCCCCCCCAGTTTGGTGTCATATGCAGACTTGGTGAGAGTGCATTCCCTATAGTGCTAATGTGTATTTGGAGGGTTGTTGTTTTCCCAGCTTAAAGCAAGGAAGCATCAGGAAGAGTATGACCAGCAGGTGGAGGGAGGTCATCTTGGCCTTCTGCTCTGCCCTGGGAAGGCCCCATCTGGAGCACTGGGACCAGTTCTGGGCTCCCCAGTTCAAGAAGGACAGGGAACTGCTAGAGGGGGTACAGCAGAGGGCTACAAAGATGATGAAGGGCCTGGAGCATCTCCCTTATGAGGAAAGGCTGAGGGACTTGGGTCTTTCTAGTCTGGAGAAGAGAAGGCTGAGGGGGGACCTGATCAACACCTATAAATAATTAAAGGGTGGGGGTCAGGAGGATGGGCTTTTTCCAGTGGTGCCCAGGGACAGGACAAGAGGAAATGGGTACAAACTTGAGTAAAAGAAGCTCCACCTAAA